>VDFB02379711.1:89363877-89458406 GCA_007258455.2 Sequoia sempervirens
CCCACCCTCTCCCACTCTCTCCCACCCTCTCCCACACTCTCCCACACTCTCCCACCCTCTATCTCTCTCTCTCTCAAGTCTCTTCCATGTACCCCATCTCACTCTCTGAGGTCTCTCTCTCACTCACTCACTCCATCTATCTCTCTCCCCTATACCCTTAACCCTTAAATCCTAAACCCTTTTAACCCTCTACCCTAAACCTTTAACCCAAAACCCTAAACCCTTAACCCTTAAACCCTCTACCCTATACCCTAAACCATTAACCCTTAACCCTTAAACCCTCTACCCTATACCCTAAACCCTTAACCCTTAAACCCTCTACCATCTACCATTAACCCTTAGGTCTATGTGTACACAAATCGAATATCTAATTTCTAGAACTAAAATCATACCGTTACAAAAAAATTTAAAATATTTTTCAAATCAGATATCAGATTGTATCGGATATCAAATTATAATAGATATCAAATTTTTGGGCCATAGAAAAACCCCATGTGGGTCATTTTGTTTGTAGGCTTTGCAGGCGACAAACACATGGTTTCAGACAGGAAGAGACAAAGATCAACTTTTTGGAGCATATTCTACTCAAATTTGTCATAAGCAATGATTTTTTAGCATCTTTTATGAGGTATAATGGGGAGCAGCAGTTGTCAGAAGCAAAAACGTAAGAGAAATCTTACAAAAGAACAAATTGAAGCATATAGACAAAGAGATAGAGAAGGTCATAGGAAGAGAAGACAAGGTATGTTAAATATTGGTGAACCTAACCCCTATGGTCTTTCAAGTGAAGAGGAGATTGAATATGTTGAAGGTGAAAATATTGAAGGTGAAAATGTTGGAATTGAAGATGTTGAACATGATATTCAAATTGGGAATGAAAATATTGAATTTGATAATGAAAATGTTCAAGGTGAAAATGTTGGATTTAAAGATGTTGAACATGATATTAAAATTGGGAATGAAAATATTGAAATTGATAATGAAAATGTTCAAGGTGAAAATGTTGGATTTGAAGATGTTGAACATGATATTGAAATTGGGAATGAAATTATTCAAATTGTTATTGAAAATGTTCATGGTGAAAATGTTGGAAATGAAGATTTTGAACATAATATTGAAGCAATTGTAAATTATGTTTCACTAGATTACATGAGAAATGAAGAACCTTGTGTGGAAGAAAGACATATTCCAAATTCAAGACCTTCAAGAACCCCTAAATGGTTACTTGAAATTGATTAGAACATTATAAACAATTTTGAAGGCAAGAGGTTAACATGAACTATTCAGTTGTGGGCTAGAAGACTTTTCAACCAATATTTTGGTGATAAGACATTGACCAAGCAATGCCAAATTTTTGTACAATTGCTAAAGATGCAAAATATGAGACCTTTGATAGCCAAATTGAAGATTTGTGTGAACAAGAAAACTGAAAAAAATCTATTATTGTCAAAAATCTTTTTAATGCTCTCAAGTATATTAGAAAAAATAACAAGGAAAAGGATAAGAGAGCTGCTCGAAGATTCATTACAACCGCCCTAGTAAGCCATCAATTGAAAAAGGCTCACTTATGAGACAAGATTGTATTGATTTTGACATAAATCATAAAACTTTCGATAGAGCACTCGCAAGAAGAAAAATAATAGATGATCCTCTTCAAAATGATACATGGGATTTTTCCGAGAGGCTTCCACATGTTGATAAGAAGCTAACCAATAATGTAAAGTAGGTAATTCAGAAATTTTGGCATGATAACTCTAGAGGATCACCCAATGCAAAGAATGTTTTAAAGTTAAGAATTGGCAATCGAGACCGTACACCACATCCTAAACATTTCTTGGAATCAATCCAAACAATGTTGTTCAAAAAATTTATTGAAACACATCCAAATATGGAAATCTCGCAAAGGAATTTTGAAGGTTTGAAGCCATTTTATTGTGTACCTCTTAAGATTTGTAATACTTGTTGCAAATACCATGTGGATTTTTCAATGTACCATGAGCTATTATGCTATATCTGTTGTTCTTGCATATAATGAAATTTTGCAGGAGTGTGGTGCAATGCATCTTTTGAAATCATCAAGGGACTTGCTAGATCTATTTTTATGTTATAGAGATGATGGTTGCTTTTTCTATAGAAATGGTTGTTTGAATGCGAAGTGCCCACAATGTGGCGGCTTGTCAAATTTTGTTCAATGTTTTCATGAGAGTTTCGAGCATGAATTTGGAAAGAAGCTTGTTGAGAAAAAAGAGATATGAGATAGTCAAATATACTTTGCAGAGTGGAGGTGAAGGTTCTATATGTGAGTTGGTTACAAAAGAATGTAGTGTTGTTGATTTTATTTCAGATTTTAAGGACAATCTTTTCTATAAGTGTGCAGGACATAGTCATAGGTCTCAGTGGTTGGATCAACAATTTAGGATGTGTAAGGACTCTTCCAATTGGCACTATTATATCAGTGGTTGATTTTGTAGAAAACTACACATTGCAACCAAAAAACAAGGTACAATCTCAGTATTACAATTCCATTCAAATTGCTATTTTTGTCCATATAATTTTTAGACATGCACCTGATAGTACAACAGAGGATCAAAAGATAATTAGAGAGTGTCATTTTTATATGAGTGATGATAGATATCACTCGTTTGAGTATGTCCAACATTGTTTCGAGAATTCTTTTGAGTTCTTGCAGGAGCATGATATAGCACTGTGCCGACATTTCATTTGGTCAGATAATTGCATAGGTCAATTCAAGAATACTCATATGTTTTATTGGTTGAGTAGAATGCATGTAGAGAAGGGTTTACCTCATACTTGGAGTTTTTTTTAAGCTAGACATGGGAAAAGGGGGCGTGATGGAGCAGGTGCATGTATAAAGAGAGCTCTAGTTAAGGAGCAATTGAAGATTTTAGGAGAAAAATTCAGCGATGCACATTCTATTGTTGATTGGTGTAGTTTAGCATTGTCACAGGGAGGGACACTTGATTCAATAGTGCGTAGATTCTTTTGGTTGGTTGAGGAGGGTATAGTGGGAGGCAGATTGGATTGTCACACAATCAAATATTCTTCAAAAATGCATTCATTTCAAAGCTCAGATGCAAGCACATGGACCATTTGGACACGAGAGTTGGCTTGTTTTTGTCAGAGTTGTATTCAGTGCTAGTGGGATCAATGCGAGTCAAGTGAGTGGGTGGATACATGGGTTCCATAGTATCTAACTCCTTTATCTCAAATAATATCCATGACAAATGACACAATGGAAAGTTCAGTTCATTATGACTAACTTTTAGATCTACTACAACTAGGACATGTTTTTTCAATTGTTGCACCGCAGGGGAATGAATAGAGATCAAACTATTGGTTGGCTCGATGTGTGCGGGTAAAACATAAGCTAACACAACTAATGGAAGATGATGATGGTTTCATGTATCCTACAGGTTCATTCATGGTTTCAGTAACTTGGTTGTGAACATACATGATTAGAAAGAATGGCATACCTGCATTTGAAGACTACGAAAAACACAAAACCATTCTCATGTATTCGTACCTTGTTATAGCAACAAATGTTAAGTTGTTGAAGCATCATGCCAGACCAAAGACAAAACAACTATGGACACTTAGTAATGTTGATCATGAAGCAATATTGGATACTCTTAAGCAAAGAGATGGCCCTTCAGGCACACTTGAATAACATTTTCAAGAATGGAAGGTACAATTCTTACATTCATTATGCTTAAGTTCATTAGTGTTCTTTATTTAATAATGTTATTTTGTATACTATTGCAATGCAAGTGTCTTTAATAGTGATATTCTGTATGCACTTTTGCTATATTTTTGGCATGATTGATCATGGACCTGCTGCAACACTAGTCATCTCCTCTTATCCTTTCGGAGAGGTATGCGAAAGATTAGAACAATATAGATTTGTTATTCTAAGCATCTTCATTAGTCTAAGAACAATATAGATAGATTAGAACAATATAGATTTGTTATTCTAAGCATTTTTTATAGTTTGCATCACCAATTCATTATCATTCAGGTTATTTAGATTAATATAGATTTGTTAGTCTAAGCATATTTTCTATTGTGACAATATAGATTTCTCATTTTCCCATTTTTACGATATTCTTGGCACGATTGATCATGGATGGGTGTTGCAACAATAGCTAGCCAACTTTGATCCTTTCAGAGAGGTATGTGACAGATTAGAACAATATAGATTTGTTATTCTAAGCATCTTTGTTAGTCTAAGAACAATATAGATAGATTAGAACAATATAGATTTGTTATTCTAAGAATCTTTTATAGTTTGCATCACCAATTCATCATCATTCAGGTTGTTTAGATTAATATAGATTTGTTAGTCTAAGCATCTTTTCTATTGTGACAATATAGATTTCTCATTTTCCCATTTTTGTGATATTCCTAGCATGATTGATCATGGACTGCTACAACAATAGCCACTTTGATCCTTTTAGAGAGGTATGTGAAAGATTAGAACAATATAGATTTGTTATTCTAAGCATCTTTTATAGTTTGCATCACCAATTCATCATCATTCAGGTTGTTTAGATTAATATAGATTTGTTAGTCTAAGCATCTTTTCTATTGTGACAATATAGATTTCTCATTTTCCCATTTTTGTGATATTCCTGGCATGATTGATCATGGACCTGCTGCAACAATAGCCAGCTCTGATCCTTTCAGAGAGGTATGCGATAGATTATAACAATATAGATTTGTTATTCTAAGCATCTTTTATAGTTTGCATCACCAATTCATTATCATTCAGGTTGTTTAGATTAATATAGATTTGTTAGTCTAAGCATCTTTTCTATTGTGATAATATAGATTTCTCATTTTCCCACTTTTGTGATATTCTTGGCACGATTTGTCATGGACCTGCTACAACAATAGCTAGCTCTAATCCTTTCAGAGAGGTATGCGATAGATTACAACAATATAGATTGGTTATTCTAAGTGTCTTTTATAGTTTGCATTACCATCTCATCATATTTTGTGTCATTTAGAATAATATAGATTGGTTATTCTAGGCTACCTTGATGGTTTGTACAAGTGCTTGTCATTCTAGAATGTGAACATACTACTATTGTGGAAGACTATGCCCTGAATGCCTCCAATAGGAAAATTTTGTAAAATTTGAATTTTTAAATGTGAAACAATGTAAAAAGGTCATAACTGTGTATGGGCATAATCTATATCCAGTGATGTTTTTCAAAATATGGGTCAAATTTTTGGCATTTTATAAAGGGTATGTTTAAAATGTAAAGGGGTTTATATTTTGGAAACTCATAGGTTGAATTATTCATATAGGTGTATGCTTTGTTACTGTTATTGGGATAATTCTATAATAACTTTTTGTACTTAATCGAGCTACAACCAAAGGTTTTCTTCTTGGTTCTTTCCTGTCGGTATGCTTGTTTGAACTAGGTTTTGTAATATCTCCTATTTATATATAATAAATTACATTGGCTTGCCACTTTTTCTCCTCAAATCCAACTTGGGTGAAACTTCATTTTTAGCAACTTTCATGAGATTTTTAAGAAAATAAATTTTTCCAACCTTGCCACACCCTATAAACTACTCAAACATGTCTAATAGCACCTGCACAAGCTTGATACAACCTTAAATCTTGATACCCCCATGTTTCATTGACATTAGCAAGTTGTAACCACCATTTTTCACCTAATTTCACTCATTTTTTCCATGCATGGCAACTCACCAACTCAAGTATAGACGTTTCCAGCTCTCTAAACCCACATAGTTACCTTATACAGTCCTAATAAAATATATCATGGCCATACCATCCAGCTACAGACCTTACAATAGATGGTATGGCATTTTACCACCTTGGACTCTTAAGGGAAATCGTCGATCCAATGTAGCTCAGAGTGATTCGACGTATTTGGGTGCAAAAGAGGACCATCCCTAGCATAAACGTACCCATCTGAATGTGTAGGAACAATTTTTTTGGTCGTACGAGTTGCTAAATGAAAGTTGCACCACTTTGCAACTTTACACTACTTGCATCTGACAACTTTTCCCTCAACTGAAAACTTGCCACCACGGGAAAACACCTCTGAGATAGCAAAAACTAGAGAGGTTATTGTAGAGGGGCCCAACACGATCTCGTGGACTCAAACAAAAAATTTGTAGGCATCATAGTTTCCAAGAAACAGTTCGTCAAAGATTGCTGCCCTTTTGCACTTTGGACTCGTAAGGGATTTCGTTGATTGAACATAGCTCGAACTGCTTCGGCTTGTTTGGGTGAGAAAGGGGACCATACCTAACCTATACATAACCATCTGGACATGATGGAATAGTTGGTTAGGTCATACGAGTTGTAGAACAAGATTTATTTATGCACTTACAAGTAGTTTTCAACCTCCAACTGAACTCCAACGTTGATTTTCATGTGAAAAAAGGCCATGAGACCATAGCTTGTTGCTTTATTTTTAATGGAAACTAGTGGGAAGCAGAGTTAACTTCTTCATAGATTTAGCGTTTGAGATTGCAAGAATATATCAAAATGGCTAGTGTACTAAATAAATTCTTATGCTTTCTAAAGAATGTTGATAACTCTACTCAGTTGGCTTCTTTTTTCAAAATCATACAAATTAAACCTTGGCATCAATAAAATATGTATATCAAGCTACCACAATTCATATTGAGTCATAAAAAAATGTTGAGGAAGTCATTTTAGGGATTGATGAATGTAATTTTGTGAAGAATCAATAAGATCATATTGAGTTACTTTGCAAAAACTGTGGTTTCTAAAGAAAAATATATGTTTTCTCCATTGTTCGACCCCTACACAACAAGAATAGCATGTGGAATAAGGGGGAAGTAGGCTTGATACCCCTTTAAAGTTGGTTTGAGTGCTTTCTTTTAATTTTTTGTGAGTTTTGTGCCAAGTTTTCTCAAGGCGAGTAGTGAACCCAAATTTTGCATTTTGAGTAAATTATGAATTATTGAAGCCCTCCACCTATTGTACCTTTCATGTGGCTTGGTGGAGAGGCTATGTACAATATGATTTGAATGTGTGCAGGTCCATTTAAGAAATGGGAAATGATTTTTGAGTCTTGGAGTTGTTGTCCTAAGCAAATCATTGCTTAAATTACATGAAAATGGAGGTTTTAGCCTAGGGTTTGTTAAAATCAATGAGAGTCGGGGAATATCTTTAATTTTTAAGCATATTGGGGTCATAATAGAGGTGTATGAGTTGGTGGCATGGTCAGGGGAGTTGTGCAAGTGGTACTTTCAATAAACCCTATGCATTTTCATGGTAAACGAACGGTTTCATGTGACAACCTGCTAAAGGACCTGTAGGTGCAGAATAATTTTAGAATTTGTTGTTTTATGACACAACTCAAGATTTTTTGTGGTGTTCTTATGAATATCAAGTGTTTAAAGGGAACCCACTTTGTGAAAGAGGTCTAATTCACTAGCCTAGGACAGGGGTATGTTATTGGTTCTCAAATTTGGTCCAAAGGAGTCAAGGGTAGTTTTCACATATGTTTTCACCCCCACTCTGCATCAATCCATAGCTTGTTTGAAAGCACTTGTTTTAGGCTTTTAGCCATAACAACAAGCTAGTGAACTATTTGATAAAAATATTTGGTAAACATGTATGAAAAATGTGGTAGCATAGACAAGGCAGTGAACTGTTTGAAAAAATGCCTCAAAGAAATGTGGTCTCATAAAATTCCATGACAAGCAAATGCAATTGACAGCTGCTCCTAGTTATTAGTTATGTAATGTGAAGTAATTGCATAATTGCTTAGGTTGACTTTGTAAAAACTATATTGTAATTAAAAAAATTCATCTATTAGCATCTAGTTGTTAGTTATGCAATGTGAAGTAATGCTTTGAGTTTGAAAGATGTGCAATGCAATGTAATTAGCGATATGAATATAAACTACATAATACAACCATTCTTTTTTATGCTATTGTACATTGATATTTAACCATTGCTCACTTGATTAAATTTTCAAAGAGTTTAATCATGCACATGAGGAAGAAATTAAATTTTGATTGTCAACTTCTATATATCAAATTATCCAATAAACTTGAGTGTATCTCCATATACAAAAATGGCATCAATGCCAACTCAAACAAAGTTTTACAAAATGTGGCATATGCCATCTCAATGTCTATTCAAAATTTACATGCCAAAATGTCTATCTCATCCTAAACTATTGGTGGATCATCAAATGGAGCCTCTTTGAAGCACTCGTTGGCTCTGAAGGTAGTTGCACAAGAAAAATTCAAACCACAATTGAGATTAGTTATACTATATGATTTAAAATTGAATAATTAACATCAAAATCAATATACAATGAATTATAATTAAACTCTAAAATTGAAATCTTGATTACTTGAAATATTCGTCTCTCCAAAGGATTAGGAGTCCTAGAATATACCCCTCTCAAAGAATCGACCAAACCAACTTTTGTAATGTCAATCTATATATGTGAACAAAAATATAAAATTGATCCAAGTTAGCATACAATTGTCGGTAATAGGAACATATAAATACCAAACACAAAATAAAATAAACACATACCTCTTTAGGCTGATCTTTTTCTTTATCTCCTTTAGGTGTTTCGACACCTCCTCCTTGAGGTGTTTGAACACCTACTCCTTGAAGTGTTCCAATACCTAATCCTTCAGGCATTGTGGCAATTGTCAACAATGACGTATAGCTCATAACTGCATGTACATAAAAATGACAAGTACATATGAAACTACCAATCTATGTCGATGTATGTATAATCAATATAAGATCTTAAAAATATTAATTCAATTGAATTTGAGTTCAATTACCTTCCCCTTATCTAACATTGCACTTCCATAATCTAGACAAGGCCGCACCTTGCTCGCACTAGGTATTTCCTACAAGAGGAAAATAAGATAAACATATAAGTTATTATATAATTTCATTAATGACAATTCAAATGAAAAGCAAGTATATAATAAAAAAATGTAAACGAGTGAGTACGGAAATATATATTGTGTGTGTGTCGAGGCCAAATGAAATGGCCCTAAGGGTGCTATCAGTCACCTATGCAAGCTCCTCCTCAAACATCAACTGTTAAATAGACCATGTAAATAAATATTAGTACTTTATACTCTCTTATTAATATTCATTTAAAAACAAATGCAAGTTATGAATTTACAACTTAAATCTTACCTATGTCACTATTCCAATGTCCCCCTCTCTAGCAGGAGAGGACTCTATAGGGTGCGCTCCACTCCCCTACGTTTGATCTATAATGTCCACATCATGGAGGTCATAATCAGAAGTGTCCAAGGGATGCTTGGCGAGCTGTACAAGAGGACCCAAGCATATCTGGTGGCACATAGATCAAGTATGTGGCACACAAATATGTGGACCTCACGAGGATGATGTAGTAGCACTCGAGCCATCGCCAACATCACCAGAATGGGGCTGAGCTACTGTAGAAGCATGTGAAACCAAAAGAGCACTCAAAGAGTGAATAGCCTGGATAGTCTGTGTGGTCACATCCTGCATAATATTTGGATGATCTACTGGAGGTGGTGGAGGAAGGGGAGGAGGAATAACATATGGGTGTGGGACTACTCTAACTGCCCCTGGTCTATCCTGGGGCATACCTCCACCAACACCCTAGAAGGGTTTAATGTCAAAGTAATTGACATGATGTCCTAACACAAACTCAACATATAATTTTTTAATAAAGTAAAATGGTATATCACAATTGTTATTCGGTGGTTTATCAAAAACCATACACCAACAATCCCAAAAGTTATTTGCAATGTTCCTATGTGTGCACCATTTTATAGAAAGTTTTGGTTTATTAACATTAACTGGAAAACTAGTACGGGGGTTAGAAAATAAAAAGGCTATTTGGGATTTGGTTATTCTGAGAAATTTCACATCATCATAAGACAATCCACATGCATAATATTCCCTCATGTCTTCTCCCTACGAATGAAAGGCATTATGTTGGGTGGAGAGGGTTTTTATATTTTTAATTATTTCCTTCAATGTGTTTGACATCTTGGATAATTAAGGGATTCTCGTATAAACTTCAAAAATGCCCCTCAATTGCTGAAATTTTTCACCAATTAAGTCTTCAATTGATGGTTGTGGAGGTGGTGGAGCGTTTGGCATTTGTGCATTTTCATTCTCAGCTGGTGGATCGTTTGGAATTTTTGCATTTTCATTCTCAGCTGATGGATCATTTGGAATCTGTGCATTTTCATTCTCAGCAGTCATAATGTCTGATTAAAGTTAAAAACTAATTAATCTAATTGAAATTAGACAATATAAATGAAAATATTGTAAAAATACCCTAGTTTTAAAAAAAAAATCTAAAAAAAACCTACTTTTTAACAAAAATCTATAAGATTCTCTAATTTTTTATACAAATACATAAACAACACTATTTTTAAATCAAAATCCATAAAAAAACATTCATCTTTAATCAAAATCCATTCTAAACTCAAGTTTTTCATAAAAATTCAATCAAAAACCCTATTTTGAAAAAAAAATCCATAAAAAACTAACTGAAATTATACAAATCTAATTCAAAATTTGATCAAAGCAAAGAAAATTCCAAAATCTAACCTTTCAAAATTGATATTGGCTATAAATCAGATATCTGTTATGTGAAAAGCCTCCTCACTATGCACCCGTGGCTTGCCTGTGAAAGTGTAAACTGATTTTAACAGGCCCGAAATATATATATATATATTTGCCTCAAATTGGATATCCGATTTTATCTTATATGGAAATCTTGGTTTAGGCATTGCTTTGGAGCAATGTACTAACACCCAAGCCACAAAAAAGTCAACTCGGCGTTTTCACATTTTTGGGTCGATGAAAAACGTAATTTTTCCCCATTGCCACTTTTTGGCCCATCATGATCCTACACATACCTGTTGGTGTAATTAATTATTTAATTACACTTTAGGATAAGTTTACTTAGATAATTATTTATTTCCTAGGATAATTATTATTTAATTCTTATCTTATCTTATTGAGCTATCTTTTTGCTCAAGATAAGATTAGGGTTGTCTTTTCCTTCTTTATTGGATCATTTCCTTTTCAAAGGATTTTGTATTATTTGTAAAACAATTTCATTCAATAATCAATAATTCTAATTTTTGCTTGCACACATTGGCTCTGAGGGTTTACAGAACATCTTTCTTTTTTGTTCTGAATATTTGTTGCATGTGATAGGTGATTGCTTGCAGGTGTTCTTGGGGACTGTGAAGTTGGTTTTTCAACTTCTACATGGTATCAGAGCTCCAGACCTGTCACTGCCTATTCGTGATCTGAAGATATTCTCTCACAGCATCTTTTTCTGTGCAAGGGTTTCAAGTCAGATTGATTTTTGGTAGATCTAGGGGTAGCCAAAATTTCAGAGCATTTTGGGCTCGAACGGACATGGCCATCGCGATCAGAGCATCCAAAAACCCCAGAAACACCTTTCATTTCATCGATTTAGGCGAAAGTTGAAAAAAAGGCAAAAAAAATTAGCCCCAAGGCACACAAATCAAGGCAAATTTTCAAAAAAAATTAAAGTTTTTATTAAAAAATCTAGCGCTGCCCATTTAAAATAGGCCAGCCACCACACCGCCGCCAAGCGGCCTCCGCCACTCCACTCGGGCACCGCTCCCTACATTCCTCCACCGGTGGCTCCGCTTGGCATAAGCCCCTGCAGGCACTTCTTCTCAGACTACGATCCTATTGAGGACCTCAGGCCACGTCCAAACCTCGCGTCGTTCCGTGACCGCTACCGCCGACTGCGCTGCGTGAACAGGTTCTAACTGCTAGCGGATTTCTTCCACCGACGGACTTTTTTTGCTCCTGCAAACGGTCGGTCATATGAGTGTCTATGGGCCAGTGTTGGAGGAGCTGAAGTTTTGAACCTGGTTAGTCTGCCTGGTTCCTAAACCAGGGCTTTTTTTCATTTTCTCACAATTTGGGAAAATGGAGTCAGTTTTTCAAAAACAAGATATCGCTGGAAAGCTTATTCGACGATGGATCCAGTGGTATAGATATTTTTTTCTGATTTTTCCAGTTTGATGCCTTTTTCGCTTGTCAAAGCCAGAAGTTATTGTTTTCACTCCTGGAGGCATAACTTTTGCGTTCTGGCTCCTTTTTTCGAAAAAAAATAGGTGTTGGAAAGCTGGTTCAGTGCTCTACATAGATCTCAAACCTTTTTTTCAGATTTTTTTACCAGGTATCTGATATTTCTTTTTGATCTCAGCCTTTACCTTTTTAGTTATTTTCTTGGGAAGCGTGCAATCAAGCATTTTTTTTAGATCAGTGAGCATTGTTTTTCTATTTGAGAGTATATATTTATGTCTTCTATCATGGATTTACACAACATTGCACTCCTTACTCCATTCAACTATTTTGGTTGGAAAAAACAAATGGAGATTCACTTGAAACATAAAGGGTTGTATAGGGTAACCATGGGTACATAAATTGAACCTACAGGTGCTATTGAAAAGAGAAAATGGTTTAATAGGTGTGATGAAGCTTATGGTAAATTATGTATGTCTCTCTCCTCTGACCTTCTTTTTCACATTGAATCTTGCACTACAATAAATGAGATATGTGATACTTTGGAGTCCTTGTTTGGGAAGCAGGATACTATGAGAGGGTTTCAGTTAGAGAATGAGCTTATTGGCTTAAATCCTAGGGATTTTGACAACATCCAGGATTTTTTCACTAAACTTAAGTATCTTAGATTACAGTTGTCACAGTGTGGTGTTCAGAAAGAATACTCTCAGATGATATTGTCCATTCTTTCTAAGCTTGGACTAAATTATTCAATTCTTGTATCTACCTTTTATGCCACTATGGATGCACTTGGTACGAGATTCACTATGCCATCTCTTGATGACTTTGCTTCATCTCTCACTCGAGAGAAAGCTAAGTTAGCTAGCATGGGCACGGTGAAACCTTCTTCCTCTTCACAGGAACTTATTGCATCACAAGAGCGTAGAGATAAGAAGGCTTCTACAGGAAAAGGCAAGAAACATAAACAAAAGGATTCCAAACCTCATGAGCAGCAGAAGGACTCCTCATATTCATCCTCCTCTTCTAAGGGGAAATCATTTAGGAAGGAGAAGGGTCCATGTGCATATTGCAAGAGGGAAGGACATGCAGAACATAATTGTTACAAGAAGGACATTGATGAGCTGAAACATCTTCTTCAGAAACATCAGATTGATTTTCCTTCTAGGATGTCTGCATCATCTTCTTCTCCTCATTCTTCTTCTTCAGAGCAGCATAACACAGCACATCTAGTTTACATACTTCATCATAAATGAAGGGACATGCTCTTTGTGCTTCTTCAGGTATTGGATCAGGGAGATGGCTTCTAGATTCAGGAGCATCTCATCATATGGCATCTTCGCAGTCTATGTTCACTTCCCTTGAGCCTTGCACTATGTCTCCCATTTTGATGGGAAACAACACTTACATGAGTGTTACAGGGAAGGGGTCTATTTGTTTTGGGTATCACTCCTTTTAGGATGTCTTGTGTGTCCCTCACTTGAAAAATAACATTCTTTCCATCTATCAGATAACAGATGGGGGCAATGGGAGATCCGTGGAGTTCACACCTGATTCGGTTATCATCAAAGACTTGGAGAGTAGAGCAGTTATTGCTACTGGGATAGTGGATCACTCATCCCGGTTGTATTCTTTCATGGATTTTGCTACTAGTGGTGCTTCTGTTCCTACAGCTATTCCTCACACTTCGAGTGTGCATCATCATTCAGAGGAGAGATTTGGCTTATTGAACATTGGTGTTCTCACTTCGGATCTTGTTCTAGAGCCTTCCATTCCATCTCCTCCACCCCCTGTTGCTTCTTCTGTTTCAGTGCAACAGGATCCAGTTGATCATACATCTTTGGAGGTTTCTATTGAGTCTTCACCTACTTTGGCTTCTTCATTGGTTGAGGTCACACTTGCTTCTGTGGAGACATCTTGGGCTGCACCTATTCCACCTTCTGAGATTTCTTTCATTCAGCCTCTTCCCTCTCACTTCTTTTTGGAGATGCAGTTTCTTCACTTCTTTTGGAGTTACTTCATTCTGGAGGGGATCTGTGGTCTCTTTCTTCCTCTCTTATGGGGGGATTCATTTATGTATCTTTGTGATGGATGGTGTCCTTGGGGGGTCTTATGGAGTCCTCCATCTTTCATCACTTAGTTATTTTATTGCATTCTATTTTGGGGAGGAGTTTTGTTCCCATGTGGTTTTCTCCTTTACCCCATTTGATTTAGTTTGCATTGCATTTGTAAATGAGTAACTGATCAATCCTTGTTTTCGAGACTCATATTTGCATAAATAATTTGCTTCTCCCTGAGTTGCACTTATGGGGGGGTGTTGGTTTTATTAATTATTTAATTACACTTTAGGATAAGTTTACTTAGGTAATTATTTATTTCCTAGGATAATTATTATTTAATTCTTATCTTATCTTATTGAGCTATCTTTTTTCTCAAGATAAGATTAGGGTTGTCTTTTCCTGCTTTATTGGATCATTTCCTTTTCAAAGGATTTTGTATTATTTGTAAAACAATTTCATTCAATAATCAATAATTCTGATTTTTGCTTGCACACATTGGCTCTGAGGGTTTACATAACATCTTTCTTTTTTGTTCTGAATATCTGTTGCATGTGATAGGTGATTGCTTGCAGGTGTTCTTGGGGACCGTGAAGTTGGTTTTTTAACTTCAACAATACCCACAATAAGGAAAATATACAAGGTTATTGAGTTGATCAAGTCCAATAACAATGTATAAATTAAAATAAAAGATGATACAACGAATCTCTCAATGCATTTTAAAGTAAATTATTACCACCTAGAGAGTACTTCATGAAAAAATACTAGTTTTAATCTTCCTTTAAGAAATTAGGATAAATCAATTTACTTATAGGATGAAGATTTGTTCAATTATGTTTTTTGGATGAAGTTTTGGCTATAACAATGAGGATATGTCATGTTGCCAACCATGTTTTAAACCTAATAGTAAAGTGAGACAACTTTTTATTTGGGATGTCCTCATAAAATTAGATATTAAGGGAACATAAGGAGAGGAAATATTATGTCATTCTATAAATATATCCCTAGGCTTAGGCACCTATTGATATATGATAATATTATTATATTGTGTATGTGAAAGATAATTAGCAATAATTTAATTTTAATTTTCTAAGGGGTTGTCTCTCCCCCTATAAAACTCAACATGTCCCCATGTCTCAAATCTAAGAAAATTTATGTTATTGTGAAATTCATAAAAAAAAAATTGTTCATCCTAGCCAATGCATTTAAACAACACAATATTTTCAAGTTTTAAGATGTAGAAATAGCATGCTCTTATGGATTTATATTCTAAAAATATGTTATTCTCAACAATTCATTCCAAACATATTTTCATTTCTCTAAATTTAAAATGTGAATCTAGGGCTTGAAAGTTATGGGCCCACAATGTACTTACATTAAATATGTCAATGTGTTGGTTTTAAATAGTCATAACAAGCATAGTAAAATTATTTTTTGAATATACAAATTTCACTATTACAAATGCTAAATCACTAACATATGTATTGATTTGTTATTACAATTACTTACAAGAATATTGGTTTATATGTTCATTGGACTACACTCACACTATGACCTAATTTCCCATGATAGAGTCCAATCCCATTAAATTCATTTTTGGATTTGTTGTTTCCTAATATTCATTGTTTTGTAATTATTTTGTAGATTATTTTGTTCTTATATTTTTAGTTCGTCCTATTTTGTTTCCCAACTCCATATGGTTGCTTAGATAGCACAATTTAATTAGGTGGGAATAAATTTGAGGCGGGACTAAAAGACATTCGCTAATTTTTGCTTCAAAATAGAAGCATATATTTCAAATATTAGTATTATCTTGTAAATAGAAAAGTAGTTGTAAAGCCTTAATACACTTTAGGTAAACAATCAACAACTTTCTTATTTAAAAAGTACATACTTGATTCTGAATGGGCTTTGATTGAGGTAACTTTAGAGTTTTGAATAAATTGATTCTCATGGTTGAGCATGCAAATCCATGTGATGATTTTATGGTTAAGGAGAACCCAAAATATTACATACAATATAAAAATAACTATAAATAAAATATTAATATTGATATTTAGATGTTTGAATAGGTACTTAGTTGATCCTAAGGAAGACCCCTTTTTATTTCCCTTAGTTTAGAATTTCAAATTTGAGATAGGAAATGATTGGTTATTTTTATTTATCCTAAAAAGTAATGATCATAGCATAATTTTGATATTTCAAGTAACCAATTTTTTCTGAAAATCTTCATTAAATGTTGCTTCTCTTACTTCAAGTGATCCTCATTATATGGTCTAGAGAACCTGGCTTCCAAGATACTAGAAATGTCATCCTTTCACATCTCTTAATAGTGCAAAGAGTTATGAGATTCTATTTGTTAATTAATTGAATCAGTTGTTCATCATTTCATACAAGATCTTTACAAATGAGAATGGTAGCTAGATCTTATTCTATCCTAAAAGACAAGTTACCTTTGATCCTACTCAGCAAAGGATGTTCTTAATTATGGGGTATAAGGGACCCCATCACCTTACATCTTAGAGGTTAGAAGAATGGAATATAATTGAAAAATCCAAATATTAGTGATAAGTACACTTGCATGAATGGTGGATATACATTAAAAGAGAGCTAGGCCACTGAAAGTTATACTACACCTCTATGATCTCCTCTTCAACACATTAACACAATCACTCTAACATAAGAAGTATGCCCAATAGTGCTTAGATCTGGATCATCATCACAGAAATAACTATTGTGTTCCAATGGACTATATGTTGGAATATAATATTTTGCAGTAAGCAGATTTGTCCAAGTCACCCCCACATCAGATTCAAGACCATCAGCTTGTCCCCAACATATATCATCAGCATTAAATTTTGGTAGGTATTTTCGAATTTGAAAAGGAGTGCTTATTTCTTGGGCTTGCAACAGCCACAGCATATCTGCAACAATTATTGAAATTAGGTAAATTTGAAATTTGAAACTAAGTGCTCATTCTCATGAGCTTAAAACAAGACAAGACAAAAAGGTATGTCTAATATATTCGTTGAAGTTAGTAAGAAGTTGAGATTTTTTGTATTGAAGTGAAGACCCTGCAACAGCAGACGAAGTGGAGAATGTTCAGCATAGAATCAGTAACAGCAGCAGCACAGGGAATGTTTTAGCAAACGCAGCACATTATCAGCTGCAGCTACAGGATTGTAGTAGCTTATATATTTCAGTGTGAGTGTAGCACCTTTTGTATTGGACATCTGTCCAAGTTAGTTTAAGTTTATTTTTGTAGTGTAAACAGAGCATGTCCTCTGAGTTTTTGTATTATGAAGCAAATATGGAATACATGAAAACTTAATTTTTGTCTGTTTTGGCTTGCTGACAAATTGTTGCCTCTATGCGTATTCTGTGTGATTATTTATGCTTTGTCCATCCTATCACAACAGTGACTTTGTGTTTTATTGTACCCCTGCCTCTGAACAAGTGGTATTAGAGCCTTATTTTTTCTAGGTAGTAAGTTTATTGTGGGTGTCTTTGGTAAAGCCCTAGGTTATCTAGGCATTGTTTAGTCTTCTCAAATTTGAGAAATATGGCAGGAGGTGATAGCAAAGGTTGGCAGCAGCCACCAAATTTTGATGGGAAGAATTATGATATATGGGCTAAGAAGATGAGAACCATCTTAGTTGCAAATGACCTATGGTAGTTAGTCACAAATGGGTTCATTGATATCACAAACCCAAATGCATTTGAAGCCCTTTCAAATGCACAAAAGAATCAATTGAAGGAGACCCGAATGAAGGATGCAAAAGCCCTCAACTTGATTGAGGCAGCCTTGAGTGAGGCTATTTTCCCACGTATTGCAGCATCAAACTATGCAAAACAAGCTTGGTATTTATTGCAAAATAGTTATAAAGGGACTAATAAAGTGAGGTTAGCTAAGTTGCAGCTCTTGAGAAGAAATTTTGAGGCTATACAAATGAAGGATAATGAGTCTATTTTATATTTCCACACTAAAGTCTCCACCTTGGTAAATCAGCTAAGATTCAATGGAGAAATAATAGAAGAGCAAAGGATTGTTGAGAAAATCCTAAGAAGTTTGTCTACTAAGTTTGACTATGTAGTCGTTGCCATTGAAGAGGCAAAAGACTTGTCTCAAATGACTATAGATGAGCTAATGGGTTCACTACAAACCCATGAGTAGTGGTTGAATAGATATGCTCCTTCCTTAGAGCAAGCATTCAAAGCTCAGACCAATGCAAGAGGTCAGGAAATAGGAAGAAACAATAGAGGTAGAGGTCAAAGAGGCAGAGGAAGAAGCAATTCTAGAAGAGGAGGTTCTGACAGCACAAAGGAGCCAAGCAGCTCACAGTCAACAAACCAATACCAGAAGAAGAACAGCAGCTCAAATCAAAGGTTTGAAAAAAGTAATGTGTAGTGTTATTACTGTCACAAATATGGCCATTATGCTAGTAAGTGTAGAAAGAAGCAACGTGACCATGGAGGCCAAAATGCTAATGTAGCAAATGAGAACAAAGCTGAAAATGACAAACAATCAAATGTTTTCATTGTTTGCAACCTTGTTGAATGCAGCAATGATGAAGTATGGTACTTGGACAGCGGATGTAGCAACCACATGAGTGGTAATAAGAACTTATTTTCCTCCATAGGAAGCAACATAAAAACAAAAATAAAAATGGGAAATGATGAGAAGGTTCCCGTCATTGGAAGAGGTGTTGTCAACATCCAAATGAAGAATGGTGAGAAGTAGCAAATCCAAGATGTCTATTATGCACCCGACATAAAACATAACCAATTGAGCATTGGACAAATGGTCCAAAATGGTTACAAAATCCTGGTGGAGAATGGAGAATGCAAAATATCTGATAGAGGAGGTAGCAAGAGAGTGATGGTTGCAGTGCAAATGATGAGAAATAGAATGTTTCTTCTCAGGATGCACATAGTGTTTGCGATAGGAATAGCAGACCATCAGCAACAACATTGTTTTCCAGCACTCACAGCAGTTGCACAGGAGTCAGCAGTCGAACAGCAATTTTCTTTCAAGACAGCCATCAAAGACCCATCCAAACAATGGCATTTAAGGTATGGGCACTTAAGCTTTTCAATTTTGAGTTTATTGTCTAGGAAAGGAATGGCTAGGGTTTACCATCCATTACAGAACTCGATGGAAAGTGTGAGGCTTGCATTTTAGGAAAAAAACATAGGAAGCCATTTCAATCTAGATATTCTAGGAGAGCAAAAGCACCTCTTGAGTTAGTGCACTCAAATTTATGTGGACCCATGAAAACCCCCACTTTAGCTGGAAATACATATTTCATGACTTTCATAGATGACTATAGTAGAAAAATATGGGTCTATTTCTTGAAAAATAAATTGGAATCCTTTGAGAAGTTCAAATGGTTTAAGGCAGCAATTGAGAAGGAGAGTGGTCACTATATCAAAGCCCTTAGAACAGATAGAGGGGGAGAATACATCTCCAATGAATTTCTGAAATTTTGTAGGAATGAGGGCATTCACAAACAATTTACAACAAGGTATATCCCATAGCAAAACGGAGTGGTGGAAAGGAAGAATAGGACCATTCAAGATATGGCAGCAAGTATGCTGAAAGCAAAAGGGTTGTCACACATATTTTGGGGAGAAGCTATAGCAACAACAATCTATATACTGAATAGGTGACCCACAAAGGTTGTATGTGATAGGATTCCACAAGAGGCATGGACAAATAGCAAATGGAGTGTTGAGCACTTAAGGATATTTGGGTGTGTGGCATACGCACTCATGCCAAAAGAGAAGAGGCAAAAATTTGATGATAAAGGAGAAAAGTGCATCTTCATAGGCTATAGTGAGGAGTCAGAAGCCTACAAATTGTACAATCCCATCACTAAGAAAGTAGTAATCAGTAGGGATGTTATATTTATTGAAAATGAAGCATAGGATGGAACGGTGGATGACACCACAGGTATTTCTATTACAATACCCCTTGATGATGAAGAAGTTGCAGATGATAGCAATATAGGGGGAGCTCATGAGAGAAATAACTCAGCAAGAAACCATCGTAGAGCATTGGAAAATAGCAGCTCCGGTGATCTGCAATAGAATAGTAACTCTGGCAGTGTTCAATAGAGACATTAGTCTGGCAGCACTGAACAAAGACAGCAGACAAGTAGCTCTAGAATTCAGCAGAGCAGTAGCTTTAATAGTCAGCAGTATAGTAGCTCCAGAGGTCAAAGTAGCAGTAGTTCAGAAGAAAACTCAGACCCTACACTCGCATCATTGATGCCAAGAAAAACAAAGAGTGTGAGGGAGATCTATGACAGCACACAGCATGTTGATTTTGATGAGAACTTGGATTTTGCACTATTCTCCTCTAGTGATCCAACATACTTTGAGGAAGCATTGAAAGAAGATAAATGGTGTAAGGCCATGGATGAAGAGTTGGATGCTATAGAGAGGAATCAAACATGGGAGTTGACCAATTTACCCAAGGGTAAGCAAGTGATTGGAGTGAAGTGGATCTATAAGACCAAGTGTACTGTATAAGGGAAAATTGAAAGACACAAGGCAAGGCTAGTTGTGAAAGGGTACAAACAGCAGCCCGGTATTGATTATGATGAGACATATGCACTAGTTGCAAGGCTAGAAACAGTGTGGATAGTGATTGTAGTTGCAGCACAGCATCAATGGAAAGTGTTGTAGATGGATGTAAAGTCAGCCTTATTGAACGGAGTGTTGAAGGAGGAAGTGTATGTAGAGCAGCCACCTGGCTATGAAGTCCCAGGACAAGAGGAAAAAGTGTATAGGCTCTGGAAAGCTCTTTATGGGCTGAAACAAGTTCCTCAGGCATGGTATAGCAGAATAGACTCCTATTTGTTGAGCAATGGCTTTAACAAAAGCAGCAGTTAGCCCGCACTCTACATCAAAGTATCCAAAGGTGATATCTTAATTGTTGTTTTGTATGTAGATGATCTAATTTTTTCTGGTAACTGTGACAGCAGAATTGTTGATTTTAAAGAGGTGATGAAAAATGAATTTGAGATGACGGATTTAGGTTTGTTGAAGTATTTTCTTGGGATAGAAGTTCAACAAACAATGCATGGAATTTTTATTTCACAAGCTAACTATGCCAAATAGATTTTAAGAAGGTTCAAAATGCAGAACAACAAACCTACAACCACACCAATAGCAACAGGTCTAAAACTGCACAAGTTTGACAGCAGTAAGGAATTCAACCCAACCCTCTACAAAATCATGGTTGGAAGTTTGATGTACTTGACATCAACAAGGCCTTCTTTAATGTATGTAGTAAGCTTGATATCCAAGTTCATGGAGGAAGCTAAGGACTCACATTGGCAAGTAGGAAAGAGGATCTTGAGGTATGTCAATGGAACAATAGAATATGGCATTTTGTATGTAGCATCTAATGAGTTCAAGTTGGATAGTTTCATAGATAGTGATTGGGAAGGAAATGTGGATGATAGGAAAAGCACATCAAGGTATGTCTTCAACGTGGGATTAGGTGCAATCTCATGGGCATCAAAGAAATAGTCGATTGTCTCTCTCAGCACATTAGAAGTAGAATACATAGCGGCAAATGCAGTAGCTTGTCAGGCTATTTGGTTGAGGAGGATCCTTGCAGATTTATAGCAACAGCAAGTTGACAACACAGTCATTCATTGTGACAATGTGTCCTCCATAGCTTTGACAAAGAATCTGGTCTTCTACGGATGAAGCAAACACATTGAGATTCATTATCACTTCATATGGGAGTTGGTAGAACAAGGTGAGATTGAATTACAGTATTACAAGTCCAAGCAACAGCTCGCTGACATCTTCACAAAATCATTGCCAAAGGATAGTTTTGAACGCCGAAGAGATAGGCTTGGCATTATAGATAGCTTTGGAGATCAGCTCTAGAAGGAAACATTAGATTGGCAGCTAACTTGCAGATTAAGGGGGAGTGTTGGAATATAATATTCTACAGTCAGCAAATTTTTCCAAGTCAACCCCACATTAGATTCAAGACCATTAGCTTGCCCCCAACGTATATCATCAGCATCAAATTTTGGTAGGTGTTTTCGAATTTGAAAAGGAGTGCTTATTTTTTGGGCTTGCAACAGCCACAACATACCTACAACAATTAATGAAATTTGGTAAATTTGAAATTTAGTAAATTTGAAATTTGAAACTAAGCGCTCATTCTCATGAGCTTGAAACAAGACAAGACAAAAAGGTATGTCTAATATATTCGTTGAAGTTAGTAAGAAGTTGAGATTTTTTGTATTGAAGTGAAGACCCTACAGCAGCAGACGAAGTGGAGAATGTTCAACATAGAATCAGTAACAGTAGCAGCACAGGGAATGTTTTAGCAAATGCAACACATTATCAGCTGCAACTATAGGATTGTAGCAGCTTATATATTTCGGTGTGAGTGTAGCACCTTTTGAATTATACATTTGTCCAAGTTAGTTTAAGTTTATTTTGCAGTGTAAACAGAGCATGTCCTCTAAGTTTTTGTATTATGAAGCAAATATGGAATATATGTAAAGTTAATTTCTGTCTATTTTGGCTTGTTGATGAATTTTTGCCTCTGTGTGTATTCTATGTGATTATTTATGCTATGTCCATCCTGTCACATCAGTGACTTTGTGATTTATTGCACCCTTGCCTCCCAACACTATATTCCATTGTGACTAAAAGCAAAGATAATCCTTAGAGAACAAGCTACACAGAACATGAGTATGCTTAGATCCATAATATGGTCAGAAGATGTAAACACACAGTGCTATAAATTTAATATCTAACTCTTTTTTGCCTCCATTCTGAAGCACAAAACTAGACTTTGATCCATAATATGATTATGGTGAATGTATACATTTCCATAAGTTTAGCACCTACCTTTATGCATGTACACATACTAGTACAAGGTGCCCTTGAGCCTATTAGAATGAATCTTGGGTTATATTGTGAAACTTTTGGTTTCATCCCTTAGCCTTAAACTCGTTGAGTAATTTTACCCTAGCCAACTTCTATGGTTTTTTAATACCTATAATGACAAATCTATTACTACACATGGACAACTATGTAATGGTAAGGAAACAATCTCAAAAGTGCAGATGTTTAATTGAACAAAGAACTACTTTTGAACTACTAAGAACATAGACAAGGTCTCAGAACATACAAAAATTATGTAGATAGGGTTACAAAAGATATAAATGTATCTTAGAAACAAGAGAACTCTTATCTACAAGTTAGGCACTATACATAGATACAGCAAACAAGATTTAACCAAACAACTAATTTAACCAAAACAAGAGAGTTAGATTTGTCTCAGGTTGTCAGGTTGAATTGCACAGTCTAGGAACTCGCTCTTTACAGGAAATCTGATCACACTTATTGTTGAACAGGTCATATGGAGTGCCAAGGGAATGCTTAAAACTTTGTACGCTTGAATTAGTCACAATATCTAGCATCATAGATTATGATCTACAAAATTAAAAAGTGCAAGCAAAGGTAAAGTTCATTTTCTAGATCCCAGTAATATGTAATCCTTCAAAATGAAACCCAATTAGTACAATGGTGTAACAATCTAGCTTGCACTAGGCATGATCTATTTAAAAGAACTCATGGACTAAAATAATTCTAGGATATGCACAATTGTTTGAAAGAACTTATGGACTAAAATAATTCTAGGATATGCATAATTGTTTTTGTTGAAACTTTCAGGGAAATGCAATTGGTAGACGTAATATGAATTGCTGCAAATTTTTGAGAGCACCCTTGATGCTTAGAGCTAGAGACAAAGCATGTTACAATCCACTAAAACCCTTTGTTCTATCTACGGTGGTGTCATTGTTGTATAATCTCCATATTGTAAATGGATTTCTTGTATCTATTTTATGTGATTTCATTTATTTGAGGCTTATTTTCAAATAGTACCTGTGTCAGGTTCTAGGAAAATTCACTGCTAGCAATTATTGGCAGTGAATTTTTTGTTGGTGAATTGCTGACAGTGAATTTGTTATATGGGTGTATAGGATATACTTTATTTCAGTAACATGCTTTTGCAGATGGTGAAGGGCGTAATATTCTACAATTTTTTATGATACCTGCAATTTACTCATTCCCATGGTGAGAATTATGAAGATGGATATATTCAAATTTTCAATTGTGATTGTAACTCTTTATGACTCATGCTTTTCGAGTATAAAGTTAATTACATAGTGATTGCAAAAGGAAACATCAGAGTAAGGAAATGAAAAAATCAAGAGTAACCGGGCTTCTTACAATTAATACTAAGAGTATTTGAAGGTCGTACGTGATCTGTCTTCTATAGTCCGGTCTAAGGATTTAGGAAACATTGTGACGAGTACAAGCCATTCATAACATAACCATATTTTTAGATGGGTTTTTAACAGGATATGAAAGACATGGTGAAACCTGAGAGTGCAGTACTGTGGAGAAACTACTTTAAAATCATGAACATTGAAGCCTCCTATAAATTGACACCAACCCACATGGAAACATGCAATTGGATGCCACCTTGTAGAGTCATGACCCAATGCCACCTTGTAGAGACATGACCTGTGATGCAAGAGGTCTCAACTTTTAGAATCATGTTTTCCAATGAGGGTCTCCCTTTTTTTTCTATATACTGTTGTATAAATATTTGGATACAAGCAAGTGTAAATGGTTCACAATTCATGGTGGCCTAAAAAGACATCAATGACCTAATGATAGAATTTGAATAGGGAGTGATCTAGAGTGATTTATATATGCATCCTAAAGAGGATAGAGATCTCAATAGAGTGAAGGATAGACTTAAATTTAGAATTAAGGTTAACTGGTTTATATATTTTTTTAATATTAATAATTTATTATAAACAAATAAAAAGATTATAGGTTTATAGATCAAGAATATATATATAATTTTTGTTAATAAGTTATGGATATATTGTATTTTAAGTTGAGTATATGTATAATAGGAATTTCTCAAAGAAATGTTAATTCTTGAATATGAATATGAGCACACATAGATGTTTTAAGGATTTTCAATAATGTCAATAAATAATAGAGGAATAAAATTAGGTCTTATAGAATTAAGTCTTATGACTCAAACGTTAGGACAAGTGTATAATGCTAGACATACACAAGGATAATTTTAAAGATTGGTTATATTTTAAAAGCAAGTAAAATTTCAAGATAAGAAGGCCTGATCATTAGGCTTTGATACCAAATGTGATGTCACTTCTCCTCTTATGGTTATTAAGTATTAGTAGCGGATTTAATATAGCAAATATTAGAGTTAATATAATTTACAATATGCATTGTTATCCAAAATAAATATGAATAATTAATGTAACTACAAACATGGTATAATTAAATAATTAACATAATAAATGAAATTATACCACAACATAGATTAATCATATTAACATCAAAATCATATAAGTAATATTCCCAATATTATCAAATCAATGGTTCTCAATACTTATCTGAAAGTCATGGGAAGGCTACTATCCGGTACTCAGAGGAATGGTCATAGGTCTAGGATTTTCCTAGCACAAACACCCCTAGAGGAACCAGTTCTTGCACAGAACCAACCTGCCTTTATGGCATAAACACAGTCCTTTCCAGGACACTCCCAAGTGTACGTTGTACCCCAAGTTGGACACATGTTGTGTACCCCTTCTCCAAATGTTTAAATGCCCACTCATGACCTTAACCTTCACTCTTTCGTGCCTTTGTGTTTCTCTCTCCAATTCCCTTCCTTTTACTCTTCTCTCGAATTTTCTTCTTCCATGTTTTTCCCATGTCTCACATGAATGACTTATATATCCTTTTAAGGGGTCGTTTCCAAACCATCACACCCTTTCACAAAGGTTACCTTTTAACAATTATTTAAATAAGTAATTATGCTTCCTCTTTTTAAAGAATGTTTATACATATTCTTTATTAATGTCTCTTTTAACTAAAGGATCATAATATCCTTTATTTTCTATCTCCCTTTTAATTCTAAAGGGTTATTTAATAGATCCATCTTCTCTTGGGGAAAAATTCACATAATAAATACTATTCATGAAAAGAATTTTAAGCATTAGAACTAAAAAACCACAATTTTTTAATCTTGACCTGCCACATGTCGTCATTTAAAAGGTCCATTGAAAACACTTGGAGTGTTTAAGGCTTTGTTAGAGATTCAGCACCCATTAGGAACTATTTTATGATTTCAAATAATACATGTTCATCTTTCTTTCCCTTTTATTAGGGGTTCCCACCTTGATGGGAACTAAGAACCACCATCTATCAGAGGTTCCTATTCCACTATGAACTTCTGAAATGTCTTTATTTGCTTGTTGGGAGTTTCAACCTCATTAGGAACTAAGAAACCACCACTTGTTGGAGGTTCCTACTCCTTTAGGAACCATCTGACATCATTAGGAACTTGTAGTGTCATAAATTGTACTCCTTTAAGGTGAATGCACAATTTCACACTCTATTTCTAACTTGCTTTAGTTACCTTTCTATTTATGCATTTTAGACATGCCTTGACCTTTCCTATCAACCTGGGAGACTGTGTTAGTGTACCCTAGAAAGTGTTTTGTCAATCTCATTCACCAAACTGACCTTGACAAGTGATTGTCTTTTGAATAAGTCCTAATTTATGTAGACCCTAAACTTCCAAATCAAATTTGAATGTGTGAAAAAGGGATGGTCTAGGGCACTAACACCCTAGTCAATGTGTTTTTCCCCAAAAATTTGATTTCTCATTTTTGGCAGTCTCTAATTTCAAAGATGTGAATTCAAACTCGAGTCTTGGTAGTAAATTAATTCTAAAAATTAAAATTAAATGAGTTGGCCTACACTTTAATTTATTATGATGTTCCACTATATAAACATAAATTATTATTTCAAATTAAAGGAGGAATGGAATTAATTACAAAAGATTTTTGCTAATATAAACCCATTTTTACAAATTTACAAAGCAAATTTGTAGAACTATTCAAGTTATCACAATGATTGGAGTTTGATGTCAATGGAAGGACATGATGAAATATAGGTTTTAGAGATAGCTTTGGATTCTTTCAAGCACCTAATTACTTTTTTTAGAGTGTTCTCATTGTTGGTTGTTTTTAATGAACCAATTAATCTCACAATATAGCTTATGGAATTGTCATCTTCCAATGGTTAGTTAATTGGAGGCATTGGCCAATGAACGAGTGAAAGCTTGCAAGGATTTCCTCCTACACTTAGGGCTCTGCAAAACCCAGGAGGGTGATCCCACAATGTATCTTAAGATCCTATGTGCCAATTAATCATATACATCATAAGTAACAGATAAGCTCTACTTGTAATTGCTTTGACAATTGAATAACTACAAAAATCTAGAAAATCCTTACATATTAATTGTTTACAAAGAAATAGAGCATGGTAGATTTCAACTTGACATAAATTTTACCAAACGTTTAAAGATTTTAATGATTTAAATGCATTTTTTGTGAAAAAAAAAGAATAATTCAACACAACACAAATCCTAGAATAGTACCTTAATTCAAGGTACGGGGTCTAATACAAATGCAAATAAACCTTGACAATAGATGAACACTTAGCATTATAGAGATTATACAATGATGCATTATAGCATCAGTCTCAATTACTCAAAATCAGAACTCATTATATTATCCTGTCACTCGAACCATTTGAACCTATGATTTAAATCCAAACACTCTAACAAATTCTTTGAATTTGAAAAAAGACAAAATCATACACTCATAGGAACACAATGAGGATTGTTGAAACAACCATTGATTATTTCATTAAAAGTTCAAACTTGATGAATACATTAGGAAAGAATTGGCTCTAAAAAAAAAATTGTTCTTTATATTCAATGCTAGTACTGTTATCAAAATTTTCTTAGATCCATAATATGGTCAGAAGATGTAAAAACACACTGCTATAAATTCAACACCTAACTCCTTTTTTTCCTCCTCCATTCCGAAGCACAAAGCTAGACTTCAATCCATAATATGATTATGGTGAATGTATACATTTCCATAAGTTCAATGCCTACCTTTAGGCATGTACACAAACTAGTGCAAGGTGCCCTCGAGCCTATTAGAATGAACCATGGGTTATATTGTGAAACTTTTGGTTTCATCCCCTAACCTTAAACTCGTTGAGTAATTTTACCCTGGTTAACTTCTATGTTTTTTTAATACCTATAATAACAAGGCTATGACTACACATGGACAACTATGTAATGTTAAGGAAACAATCTCGAATGTCGAATGTGCAGATGTTTAATTCAACAAAGAACCACTTTTGAACTATTGAGAACGTAGACAAGGTCTCGGAACATACAAAATTTACGTAGATAGGGTCACAAAAGATACAAAATGTGTCTTAGAAACAAGAGAACTCTTATCTACAAGTTAGGCATTATGCATAGATACAGCAAACAAGATTTAACCTAACAACTGATATAACCAAAACAAGAGAGTTAGATTTGTCTCAGGTTGAATTGCGCAGTCTAGGAACTCGTGCTTTACAGGAAATCTAATCGCACTAACTGCTGAACAGGTCATGTGGAGTGCCAAGGTAATGCTTAAAACTTTGTACACTTGAATTAGTCACAATATCTGGCATCATAGATTATGATTTACAAAATTAAAAAATGCAAGCAAAGGTAAAGGTCATTTTCTAGATCCCGGTAATATGTAATCCTTCAAAATGAAACCCAATTAGTATAATGGTGTAACAATCTAGCTTGCACTAGGCATTATCTATTTGATAAAACTCATGGACTAAAATAATTATAGGATATGCACAATTTTTTTTGTTGAAACTTTTAGGAAAATGCAATTGGCAGATGTAATATGAATTGCTGCAAATTTTTGAGAGCACCCTTGATGCCTGGAGCATGTTACAATTCACTATAACCCTTTGTTCTATCTACGTTGGTGTCATTGTTGTATATTCTTCATATTGTAAATGCATTTCTTTTATCTATTTTATGTGATTTCATTTCTTTGAGGTTTATTTTTAAACAGTACGGGTTCTAGGAAAATTCACCATCAGCAATTCACTGACGAAAAATTCATATATATTTTTAATATTAATATTTATTATAAACAAATAAAAAGATTATATGTTTATAGATCAAGAATATATATATATATTTTTTTGTTAATAATTTATGGATAATGCATTTTAAGTTGAGTTTATGTATAATAGGAATTTCTCAAAGAACTATTAATTCTTGAATATGAATATGAGCACTAATAGATGTTTTAAGGATTTTCAATAATGTCAATAAATAATAGAGAAATAAAATTAGGTCTTATAGAATTAAGTCTTATGACACAAAGGTTAGGACAAGTGTATAATGCTAGACATACACAAGGATAATTTTAAAGATTGATTATATTTTAAAAGCAAGTAAAATTTCAAGATCTAGGAAGGCCTAATCATTGGGCTCTGATACCAAGTGTGATGTCACTTTTCCTCTTATGGTTATTAAGTATTAGCAGCGGATTTAATATAGCAAATATTAGAGTTAATATAATTTACAATATGCATTGTTATCCAAAATAAATATGAATAATTAATGTAACTACAAACATGGTATAATTAAATAATTAACATAATAAATAGAATTATACCACCGCATAGATTAATCATATTAACATCAAAATCATATAAGTAATATCCCCAATATTATCAAATCAATGGTTCTCAATACTTATCTAAAAGTCATGGGAAGACTGCTATCCGACACTTAGAGGAATGGTCATAGGTCTAGGCTTTTCCTAGCACAAACACCCTTGGAGGAACCAACTCTTACACAAAACCAACCTACCTTTATAGCATAAACACAGCCCTTGCCAAGACACTCACGAGTGTACATTGTACCCCGAGTTGGACACATGTTGTGTGCCCCTTCTCTAAATGTTTAAATGCCCACCCATGACCTTAACCTTCACTTTGTTGTGCCTTTGTGTTTCTCTCTCCAATTCCTTTCCTTTTTCTCTTCTCTCCTTGAATTTTCTTCTTCTGTGTCTTTCTCAAGTCTCACATGAATGATTTATATATCCTTTTAAGGGGTGGTTTCCAAACCATCACACCCTTTCACAAAGGTTACCTTTTAACAATTATTTAAATAAATAATTACGCTTCCCCTTTTTAAAGAATGTTAATACATATTCTTTATTAATCTCTCTTTTAACTAAAGGATCATAATATCCTTTATTTTTTATCCCCCTTTTAATTCTAAAGGGTTATTTAATAGATTTATATTCTCTTGGGAAAAAGGTCACATAACAAATACTATTCACAAAAACAAATTTAAGCAAATTAGAACTAAACAACCATAATTTTTTAATCTCGACCTACCACATGTCGTCATTTAAAAGGTCCATTGAAAACACTTGGAGTGTTCAAGGCTTTGTTAGAGATTCAGCACCCATTAGGAACTATTTGATGTTTTCAAATAACACATGTTCATCTTTCTTTCCCTTTTATTGGGGGTTCCCACCCTGATGGGAACCAAGAACCACCATCTATCAAAGGTTCCTATTCCACTATGAACTTCTAAAGTGTCTTTATTTTGCTTGTTGGGAGTTTCAACCTCATTAGGAACTAAGAAACCACCACCTTTTGGAGGTTCCTACTCCTCTAGGAACCATCTGACATCATTAGGAACTTGTAGCATCATAAATTGTACTCCCTTAAGGTGAATGCACAATTTCACACTCTATTTGTAACTTGTTTTAATTACCTTTCTATTTATGCATTTTAGACATGCCTTAGCCTTGACCTTTCCTATCAACCCAAGATACTGTGTCAGTGTTACCCTAGAAAGTGTTTTGTCAATCTCATTTCACCAAACTGACCTCGAAAAGTGCTTGCCTTTTGAATAAGTCCTAATTTGTGTAGACCCTAAACTTCCAAATCAAATTTGAATGTGTGAAAAAGGCCTAGTCTAGGGCACTAACGCCCTAGTCCAATTTTTTTTCCCAAAAAAATTGATTTCTCATTTTTGTCAGTCCCTAATTTCAAAGATGTGAATTCAAACCCGAGTCTTGGCAATAAATTAATTCTAAAAATTAAATTAAATGAGTCGGCCTACACTTTAGTTTATTCCTACGTTCCACTATATAAACATAAATTGTTATTTCAAATTAAAGGAGGAATGAAATTAATTACAAAATATGTTTGCCAATACCCATTTTTACAAATTTACAAAGCAAATCTATAGAACTATTCAAGTTATCACAATGATTGGAGTTTGATGTCAATGGAAGGACATGATAAAATATAGGTTTTAGAGATAGATTTGGCTTCTTTCAAGCACTTAATGACTTGTTTTTAGAGTGTTCTCATTGTTGATTATTTTTAATGAACCAAGTTAATCTCACAATATAGCTTATGGAATTGTCATCTTCTAATGGTTAGCTAATTGGAGGGATTGGCCAACAAATGAGTGAAAGCTTGCAAGGCTTTCCTCCTACACTTAGGGATCTTCAAAACTTGGGAGGGTGATCCCACAATGTATAATTTTAAGATCCTATGTGTAAATTAATCATATACATCGTAAATAACAAATAAGCTCTACTTGTAATTGCTTTGACAATTGAATAACTGCCAGGATCTTGAAAATCCTTACATATTAATTATTTACAGAGCAATAGAGTATGATAGATATCAACAAGTGACATATATTTTACTATAAATTTAAAGAGTTTAATGATTTGAATGTATTTGTTATGAAAGATCCAAAATAATTCAACACAACACAAATCCTAGAATAGTGCCTTAATTCAGGGTACGAGGTTTAATACAAATGCAAATAAACCTTGACAACAGATGAACACTTAGAATTATAGAGCTTACACAATGATGCATTACAACATCAACCTCAATTACTCAAAATTAAAACTCATTATATTATCTAGACACTTGAACCATTTGAACCTATGATTTAAATCCAAGTACTCTAACAAATTCTTTGAATTTGAACAAAGACAAAACCATAAATTCATAAGAACACAATGAGGATTGTTGAAACAACCATTGATTATTTCATTAATAGTTCAAACTTGATGAATACATTAGGAGAGAATTTGCTCTAAAAAAATTGTGTTCTTTATATTCAATGCTAGTACTGTTATCAAAATTTTCTTACAGACAAAAAGACTCATAACCTAAAATGCAGACTCTATTATATTCTCTGTATTTGAGCTTCTTTACAAAATTTTATCTAATATCAAACAACAACCCATACAATTGGCCTTGAATTCCCTTTTATAAAAATAAGGGAGCAAAAAAAGCTTCAAGCCAATGTATACATGTCATATTTTCATTTGACATTTACAATTGCATTCAAAACGAAGTTATATTTTCCAAAACTTGAGGGAGATGCTCATATGAGACAAAAACTATTTCTCATTCATTGATGAAGATATCTCCCACCTTCCAAAAGGATCCTTTGTCAATGAAGAGGTTCACTCCACAAGCAACACATCTTTTCCACATGCTTCCAAAAACTGAGGATGAAAAGCATGAAAAGAAGAGAATATACCAAAGTATTTCCATGTTAGCAATCCATGTCATCAATTTTGAACTGGAGAAAGTACAATATTTGAATGTTGATATATCAAAGGCCTATTTTTTATTGGTTCCAAGCCATGCATTGTTATTCTCCCACTGCAACCATCATTTTTTAATACATAAGATCAAAATTCCACCACAGCCCTACCACTACAACAACCTACAGATCCAAGATATCAACATATTTGGTCTTCCAAAGTTGAAAATATTCCTCAGAAGGCCAATCAAATGTCATAACCTCATCTATTTTTCTCCTATATGGACTATACTTTATGACCACCTAGTTTGCCTCTTTGTCAAACTCCTCAAGGAAGATTCATGTTCCATAATGTTCTTTAACATCTCCACATCAACTCCATCACAAATTAATGTGGCATGAGTTGTTATTACATTTCTTGCATGTTCCTTCCACTACTCCAAAGGTTTAACTTCACCATCTTCATTCAAAATGTCTAGGATAAAATTGAAATGTCATTCATCAAATCTCCTAATCAACTCCTTGATCTTCATTTCCAATGGTTCAATCAACCCTTGAAATTCTTTAATTGCATTTACAAGCTTAAGGGTTGGGACAATGCTAGATGGCTTGCCTGCATCATGCTTTGACCCAATGGCCATATATCTTAGTCTAGAATCTGGGGATCCATTTATCCATCAATGGGATGACAACTTCCCTATCATTGTCAAAGCTCCTTATTGCAGAAAACATGGAGGAATAGTTTGAATGAACACTATTCAACCTCCTCTCAATCCCTTTATTCAAGTGTTCCAGTACCGCTGTCACAATTTTCATGTTGCTTAAATGAACTAGTTCATCAAATTTTTGACACCTCTCCTCATAATTCTTTAGTTTCTCAATCATCTCTTCCTTGGTGATCTCTTTTGAAGGAGGTGCATCTGATGTACTTGGAGTTGATTGTTGCAATGGACACATCTTCAGAACTAGGAGGCACAACTTCTGTTGGGACTGGAGGAGGTGAAAGAATAGGGGAAGATGGAATCCACTCTCATGAAGATGGGGGAGGAATAATTGATGCTTATAAAGGGCCTAGCACAAAAATTGATTGAAGCTTTTCCTGTAATAATGTAATCTTCAATTGCATCTCAGCAATCTTTTGTTGTCCCACATTATACTTAGCCATCATATCATCATACTTTGTTCTAAATTTTTCCCTCTCCTTTGTTAAGGACTCCACTATAGCTTTGGTGAACTAAGCTACATTAACATTCAATGCAGTTGCCTCTATAGTTGATGTATCAAATACTCTTTTAATTATTAACCCTCCTCTAACACCTGTAGCTGGCTCTATGACCTCTGGCTTCTTATCACTTGGGGCTAGGGCCCAAATAGCCAATGTGTCCTATTAGGCACTAAATGTTAATCCTTGTAAATTCAATTTCATTTCTTCTTCAGTGGTAAATATTGGGGCATCATGCCTTGTGACTATGTCAAAGGAAAATGTTGATGCAAGGTCCCATTCTGGCAATAACAACACGCCACTCTTCCTAACTAATTATCTTCCCTCAATTGTGATGTTTTGATACTTAGTCCTCATTTCTTCATGAACATTAGCTTCCAAAAATGCTCTTGGAAACTTTGGGTTTTCACTCCTTTCCATCTCTACACTCATAACATATTCATCTTTCATGGCTCTCCATACATACTCTTGAAATGATTGTGTTTTCACAAATGCATCATCATCCATAAACCTTTCACAAGCTTCTACCCTGACATCATTAGAATTATTTATCCCAATCAGGTCATCTTTTCTCAACTAAAGACTTAAGGTTTGTGGCATTGTGTCTCTTTGGGGAGAAGACATTCCTTGCCTCATCTCATCTTCAGTGACAAAAATCTCTTCATCAGACTCATCAATGGGATATTCCACTAGGCCACTTGACTCAACCTTCTGCCTCTTTACTGGTGGATCCTTAGGATGGGAATCCAGATCAATGATTTGTGGAATGGATGAATGTGGGGGTGAAGGTGGTGGCAGTTGTTGTGAAGGAGAGGATTCCTTTGACTCCTCTAATTAGGTAGGAGTAGCAATTGTTAATTGCTTCTTCATAATACCCTTTCTCCTAGCAAAGACATGTACCTTCTTTGGTGGCTAGTAGGTTTCCTCTGTCATAGGGGATTTCCCCTTATCCTGTTCTTCAATGACCACAACCTTTCCCTTATCTTGGATCACTCTTTCTTCATTCAGACTTACAACAACTTTATCAAAATTCTAAAAAACTTCTTCCACTCAATATTACATCCTTTATATTAGACAAAGTTGTGAATTGAGGATCTTTCACCCTTTTTTCTCTCTCTAATTTTTCAAAGACAATGGACACTTCATCTTCCTACTTTCTTGAGTCTAAAAATCAAAAATATTTCTAATAATATCCTCAGGGAAAGTGAAGTTATGAACAAACTTTCCTCCCTTTACTTTATCCTTCAACCAGACCATACAACCTTCAGGGTCATATTTTTTGTGTGCTCACAACTGCATTCCATAGGGCTTGATTTTATCAATGATATTCTTCCACCCATTAGTTTCATGAAAAAATCTAAAAATACTGTATAAGCTAGAAAGAAGGTTCCTTTTCTCATATTGAATAAGTGATTATCTTCTACATCTCTGAGTTTCCACATGACTTCAAGGAATCCAATCCTCAATGGTATATCCCTAGGGAGTACATGAGGTGTGTTTCTTGTTCCATACACCCAAAGAATTGTACAAGCCTAGTAAGGAATTACATCCCCTCAATTATGATCAATCTTTAAATGAGGCCTCCTCTCCTTTGGACTAAGGAAATCATGCAATTCAATTGGAATTCTTGGCATGTCCAAAATCATAACTCTTTTTAACTTGGAGGCAAAGATGTTTGAGAAGACTACAAAACTAGACTTTTTCTCATGTCTATCCAGAAGAGGGGTCCATGTTTGAACTAGCATATCCTCACCATCTACTCTTCTCTTCAACTTGATATCATTACCAAATAAATATGCTCCTTTGTATAAGAACATGTGCATAAACAAGGAAAACCACCAAAATCTCACACAATCCTCTCCATTGTTTAATGCTACTAGAACCTTGTGTATCTCCTCTGCCAAATAAGTAAAAAAATATAAAAAGTGTTGAGAGTGGGATGTTGCATATTTTCAGCAATGTACATGGGTGCAATTGGCATACTTGAGACCAGATAAAATCCTAAAATCTGACAAAGGGAATAGAAAGTTTTCCAGAAATAGAGGGAAAAATACTTAATTGGAAAGGGTTTTGTGTTAGCTGGACCTAACACAATTTTGCTTTGCCCCTTTCCTGATGCCAAGACATGTGCTAGCATTGATACTTTAAAGGTTGGTCTCACTTTCTCATACTCTAGGCTTAACTTCTTTTGATCAATTTCTTCCATCTCCTTACTCCATGTGCTCAACTTGAAAACCTCTACAAATTATTCCTTGGTAACCCAAACCATGTACCTTCCAGAGTGTGTTCTAACTAGGTAACAATAGGGTCATAGTTAGTTGTAATTGCTTTGAGAAGGTCTATATCTAGATACATATTAGGGACAATTAGTTTCCCCATATCCAATCTCTAGGGGTTATAGATAGGGATCTTAGCATTTCTATTCCCAAACCAATATTGAAAAAGCATCCACCTATATACGGCAATTTGGCATCCTTAATGCCATAGTATTTGTCAACAATGCCCTCTTTGATATGTGAACCTTGAAACATGCACTACCCTATGCGCTTGTCACTTGTCAAGGATGGCAATTGTTTGGACAGGTCTTGGACCAGGGGTCTTTTCTTAGGCTCAAAACCAGGGGTTTTGACTCTTTGTGCCATCTTAATAATCGAATGACTCAACCTAGGGTTTTACATGCTGAGACTAGGGTTTTAGGCTTAGGGATGAACTTTGACACAAAAGAGTAACCAAACTCACTAATTTGCAGCAATAGAAATGAATGTCAAACCTTAAAAGAAGCCTTAGAACTTAATTCATATCATAACAATAGCAATTATATGAAAACTATGAGAAATTTGAGCTCAAGAGGTACATTTTGCACTTACTGGTTTGACAACACAAAAAACCCTAATTCGCAGATGCCAAGAGCTTGAGACACGCCATAACAGCTTCAAAATGCCTTGCAATGCTTTTGTAATTGAGAAAAATCATTAAAACTAGCTTTTATGGCGAAGAAAGCCTTGAATTCAGTAGAAAAACATCAAATCTTCCATTACTACTCACTTGCACAAACCAGAAAGGCTCTATGATGCCATTTTAGTAACTTTGAATTCAATTATAGATCTTTTCATGATTTGGATCGATGTGCAGCCTAGATGAGGTAAAAGAAGTTTGAACATTTTACCTTTTGTTGACTCAACATCCACTCGGCCCTATTTTTCCATGTGTTCACCTTCCATGTTGGCTCGATGGTCCCACAACACTCTACAAGATGTGAGATAGTCCACATGTCCATCGCCCACTAGCCCTCTGCAATCTACAAGGCTTTGATCTACAGTCACAGGCTGGAAGCCAACCGCCCAGATTCATTCAATACCTATTAGCATGTGTTCCTTTTAGTCTCTAGGTTAACTCTCATGTTGATTATCTCTCTTTCATGGTGAACAATTGAGATTAAAACATCTTGTTGAGCCTTTACACACATGCACATTTATCTCTTTAGTAACACACTCTTTAAAATTACCATGGTCATTGTGAAATATTTTACCAAATACTTCATGCTTTATAAAGTCTCTCAAATGGTGAAGATGATGCCACATGTCACTTGTCCACCAGCCCTCTAAGGAATGATATTGGCCTATGGGTCCCTCATGGGTTGGTGAGGAATGGCCAGGATTCATTCCTAAGATCATATCATATTCATTGATTTTAATGCCTTTTATCATTGGTACCTTTGGGAGATGGTAGGTCCTGCCAAGGGGAGGACAAATGTCACCCTACCCATTGCACCATTGAGAAGTTTAAGAGATTATTTTATTGTCACAGGCTAGCGAGCAACCAATGGAATACGCTTGGTGGGACCCAACGACCACAAGTTAAGGTTTCAATTAACATGTGCATCAAGTTAATGACTTAAAAGGGGGTCTTTTGTTAGGTTTTAAAGGATAAAAAGACTTAGGCACTTCATGAAATTAGATTTAGGATACATGGCACATATTTAAATGATTTTTGACCCACTTAACATTTGACATGTTTTAAATAATTCGAGTGGGAAATGATCAATATGGCTAGGCATTATGGGTCGGTAAAAAAATGACTTAGATGACATGAGTTGTGACTTGAAATACCAGGAACAGGCTAGCAAAGGTCAACTGAAAATTAGAACATATGGAAAGGATCTCCAATACTTAGGATTTTTCAAGGGTTTAGGGCATAGAAAAAGCCCTAAAACATAGGTAAAACAAAACCCTAAGACATGAAACATCATCTTAGAACCAATGAGAATCCAAATATGGACGCAATATTAGTGGAACACAAGAAATTATTTAGGGGTTCCACCACTTATCTTTTTAGACTTTGATTTACTTGTTGCCTTAAGCAAAGTATTTATGCATTTGGATTTTCCCTGTGGTATTTTACTTTCTCTTTGGATGATCTTGTTCATGTCATTTAGGAATCATTCTCTAACACATTTGAGTAGGATTTTTCTTTATTTTGGCTCATTACAGTCTTAGACACACTTAAGGTTAGAAGCACACATTTTATTAGTCAATCAATCAACTATTTCTAGTGGTAGAAATACCAAAATGAGGGTTTAACCAAGGAAAAATCCTATATAGCCACCTCTTTCCCCTCTTTTTTGTGATTTTATAGGTTCAAATCCAAAGATGAAAAATTGCAAAGCAGAAGAAAAAAGTGTAGATCTATATGTTCGAAGCCAAAAAGTTTTAGTGTACAGGATTTACACTTCTCAGTCAAGGGCACCCTTGCCCTTGACCTCCTGATTCAACTTCAAATTTATAGTACAAGTACACAAAGTTCTACCTTTCTCAGCTTTGTCTTCAATTTGTGAATTTTTAGGTTTGTCTATGCAAAAATATTATGTTTTTAGATTAGGTTACATAGTTAAATAGGTCAATTAATTCACATTAGGTCCAATCAATTTTCAAAGCAACAAAAGAACCAGGTCCAAAGTAGATTGGCTCTCATTCTAGGTTGTTAGCTAATCTTATCTCCATGTTGCCTTGGCTTCTAATGTTGATGCAAGGAAAGATTGATCTTAGTAATGTATTCACTAGGTCTATGATCTATTTTTCCACATCACATTTTGGTGAACTAAAACATCCTACACTAGATAAATCTTCTAATTTATATTGCATATCCTTTAGATTTGAAGTGTGCTTGCATCAGAAAAGAAGTGTTTTTTATTTAATTTTTTACAATAATTGGAAATTTGGTTTCATTTACATTTTTGTAATACATCAAATCTATAGAAAAAATTGATAATTTTTTAAATAGTGCATGAATTGGTTGAAAAAAATCTTTTTTTTGTAAAATTTGGAATCCTAGTTCATTGCATTAGGTCATATTTTTACAAAATTGGGGAAAATTGTAGAATTTTCAATTTCAAACCTAGACTGTAACAATCTTAAATCTCTGCTAACTACAAGTACTATCACAAAATTCAAAATTTTAAAATCCTAAACCTCTAGTCTAGGGTCATAGCACCCCTAACCTACTCAGTTTCAACCAAATTTTAGAGGCAAATTGGTATCTATACTCTCTGTGCATTTTTGAAACTTGTTTCTAAAAATTGTGTCTATAATAGACCTGAGTTGCTATATTATATCATAACTAGTGTTAAGAGGCATAAACATAAATTAAACCTTATAATTAATGTTGTAATAAATCTCTTGGAGAAAGTGCAATAACTTGATGATGTTGGATCTATTTCTACAAGTTTATTATACATATAATGAGCCTTTTTGTAGTGATGATTTTGATATGCTAGATGAATCCCTTGATGACTTCATATCACCTAAATCATCCACTACGACTCCTAAAGCTTCAAGATGTCAAAGATTAATAAATGCAATAGACTCATTTACACCATAATTGGTTATTTACCCATCTTCACATAAACCTCAAATGCAAAATAAACATGTGCTTGTTATTGGACCATCGTAAAACAATCAAAAAGCTTGTGGTCATATCTTAAACTTTACAAGACAATTGACTCAACATAACCATATACAATAAAATTTATTACAGAAATAACATTACTATGTTATTGGTCATGCATATAACACAAGAAACAATGAACAACCAAAACAAACACCAATCATTCCATCTTCAATACCATTCTCGTACCCTATTCTCCCTCCTACACCTCATTTTCCTCAAAATAGAGTATGATCTTCTTGAGCAGCTTCGTGCTACTCCAGCTAAGATTTTGTCGTGGGACTTGATCCAAAACTCACCTATCTATCATGGTATTCTTCAAGAGGATTTAAAAAATATTTTTGTGCCACCTTATGCTAAACCAAATGATGTAGCAACTTTACTTGAGGGTATGAATTCAAGGAATTTGGATATTGTCTTTTATCAAAGTGAATTACCCCCTGTTCAAATTCAAAAACAATATGATGCCTCGATGATAATGGTTGTCATTAATATTAAAACTAGTGCTAAATGTACCCTTATTGATAATGGTATAGGTCTTAATGTTTGTAGCATTAACCTTTTAAACAAGTTTGTAGTGGATAACTATCTCATTCAAATTGATGCTTTATCTATTCATGGTTTTGTTAATGTGGGTAGATAACCATTAGGAATGATCACATTACCTATTAAAGTAGGTCCTATCATTTTACCTAACCTTATCCATTCATGTTGGATGCCCTTTTATATAATAGTCTTCTTGGAAGACCATGGATCCATGTTATGGGAGGATTTCCTTCCACCCTTCATCACATAATGAAGTATACATATAACAAAAAGGTTTGTATAGTGAAGGTTGATCCTAAATCTGAAATTCGTTTTCAAACCAAAATAGGAAATAAAATGCCCTTTAACACATTGATTTTTCTTCAAAGGTGGAACCTATGCCTAACAATGATAATGGCTTTAATATGATTACAATACATAGAAAAGAAAAGAGGAAAATTTTGTATTATTCTTCAAAGATATTACAATACATAGAACTTCCTCAATCTTGGCTAAAATCTAGTAGCATCTGTATACCTATAAAACATCTCATATTGTCTCCATCTCAACCCCTCAATATATAGACTCATCGAGGCTCAAAAAACAACCATAAAACATTACCATGAGTCAAAACAAAGTTCTAAAATACCATACCAGTCAAATTCCATACAACCCTTACATGTTAAACATGGTCTCTTACATGACATTACATCCTCTTACAAATTGTCATAAGAATCCCTAAAAAATAGAATATGCTCTTATATGTGTCATAGACCATCAATAGCTTATGCAAATATTCTCTTATGTGTGTCATAGATAATTCTCATGTCCAAAATGATATCCCCTACTTTTATCCCTTCCAATTTTCATAGAATCCATCATAACATCCTTAAAAATAGGCTTTCCATGTTAGACCACTAAATGGGAATCCTTTAGCAACTAATAACTTAATTTTCAAGGCACCAACATGTGAAAAAAGTACCAACTCAAAATCTAACACCCCTTTTGATGGAGCACAAATATTTAATAACATAAATGATATTTATCCATGGAAAAATGTAAAATAAAAACAAATAAATAACTTAGGAATTTCCAAGGTTGAGACACCTTGATTCCGAACATTCTCCCACTTGTCGAATACCTTGCAAGAGCTAGGGGAAACACACCATCATGGAATCAAATAGGTACAAGAAACAAGTCCTATGGCCTCCTTGCACCAAATGAACTTATTTGTGCTCACAAGTATGGCAAGATAATCTACAATATTCACCTTGGTGTCATTTTTTTTCAACTCAATTTGTCTATTAGCAATTATTTCTTAAACAAAATGGTATTGTACATCTACATTCTTTATTCGAGAATGATACATAGGATTCTTGGCTAAATGAATTGCACTTTGGCTATCACAACCAATTTGAAATGTCTTGTAATTGAAACCAATACCTACACACAATTTTTGTAACCATACTGCCTCCTTAGAAACATGGGTAAAAGCGATATACTCTGCTTCAGTAGTGGATAAAGAAATCACAAGCTGCCTCTTACTCATCCAACTTGTAGCTCCTCCAAACAAAGTAAACACATACCCACTAGTGAACTTTAACTATCCAAGTCACCTACCCAATCTGCATCAACAAAATCTTGTATGTCCAATGTATTATTCACATTGTTAGTACCAAAATAAACCAAATAATAATTAGAAGTACCACACAAATATCTTAACACCCTCTGCATAATTCCAATGCTCTCTAGTAAGGTTAGACTTAAAGCTACTTAAAACTCTCGTTGCTTGGGTAATATCTGGTCTAGTGCAAACCATTGCATACATCAAACTTCCTACAATACTAACACGTTAGACATATCCTCAAAATCATATTCAAATTTAGGACACATATCTAAAGTAAGCTTAGTTCCAACTGGTAAAGGAATTCTAACTAGTTTGTAAGATCATGCATATTAAATATATGTAAAATAGTGCTCACATACTTACTTTGTGACAACCAAAGCTTTTTGTTACCTCGATCTCTTTTGATTTCCATTCCTAATATGTATCTGGTTGCCCCCAAATCCTTTATCTCAAATGCACTTGAAATTTGAGCTTTCAGTTCACTAATCATACCTTTTATGTTACTGAAAAATATCATATCATCCACATACATGGCAACAATTAGTAACTAATCATCAATACATCTAACATAAACACAATGATCCTCTTTGCTTCTATTGAAGCCCAATTTCAACACAAAAGAGTCAAATTTTTTATACCATATCTAGGGTGATTTCTTTAAACCATAAAGAGATCATTTCAACCTGAAAACCAAGTTTTATTTCCATGTTACCTTAAATCCTTTTGGTTGTTGCATATAAATTTACTCTTCCAAATCTCCATACAAAAAAGCAGTCTTAACATCCATTTTCTCAATTTCAAAGTCATAAGCAACAACTATGGATAAAAGAAATCTAATAGAAGATAATTTAGCAACAAGAGAGAAAATTTCACCAAAATCAACTCCCTCACTTTGTGAGTAGCCCTTAGCTACCAATCTAGCTTTGTACTTCTCTAATAAACCATCTGCACCAAATTTCCTTTTATAAACCCACTTACAACCAATGGATTTCCTTCCTTTGGGAAAAAAAACAAGATCCCAGGTATCACAAGAGTCTAAAGCCATCATCTCCTCTTGCATGGATAGTTTCCAAGACTCACTATCATTTGCAAGAATAGCTTCCTTGTAGGATCTAGGCTCATCAGCAGTACTCAATAAAGCAAATACACAATAAAAATATGGTGGGCTATACCTATCAATTGGATTTTTTTTTCTTGTGGATCTTCTCAAGGGTGGATTAAGAGATCCTTCCTCAAGTTCTTCAGTATGTTCAACTTCTCCTATCACAACAAAGTCTTCATATTTATAACTTTCACTTGAACTCTCTTCTTCTTCTCTTTCCTCAAATCCATTATTATGTTCTTCCTAATGTGCATCTTCTTGTTGCAAATGAAAATGCACTATATTTTTCCTTTCTTTTTGTTTTGGTTGTATAGGATCAGAAATAGCTCTAAGTTCCTTGAAAATAACATCTCTATAATAGACAAATTTCTTTGGTTAGACGATTATATAACTTATAACCTTTTACATTCACGCCATATCTAATGAAGATGCATTTCTTAGCTTTTGGATCCAACTTAGAACACTTTTCCTTAGGCACATGAACAAAATACTTATAACCAAAAACCCTTTAATGTGAAATAGAAGGTTTCTTACCTATCCACACTACATAAAGTGTTGAATCAAGAGCCTTACAAGGAGATTTATTAATCAAGTAACTAGCAGTACACACAACTTTTTCCCAAAAATATTTATCCAACTATGCATCACTTAATATAATTTTGGCTCTTTCCATAATAGTTTGGTTCATCCTTTCTGCAACACCATTTTTTTGTGGTTTATAAGGAGTTATCTTTTGTCTTATGATACATGCATGGTTATAAAACTCATCAAATTCCTTAGAGCAATATTCCCCTCCATTATCTAATCTTAATACTTTTATTTTCAATCTTGGTTGGTTTTCTACTAAGACTTTAAATTCCTTAAACTTAGTGAAAACTTCAAATCTATTTTCCGTAAAGTAAATCCATGTAAATTTGGATACATCATCAACAAAGGTCACAAAATAACAATATTTTCCAATAGAATCCTTATCCACAAGACCAAACATATATGTATAAATAATCTCTAATTTATCTTTTTCTTTATTACTTCCTAAAGGAAAAGATACTTTTTTTATTTCCAAACACACAATGCTCACATAAATCAAAGTGCTCAAAAAAATAAGATAAATTGTCTGATAGATTTTTATTCAAATAGTTTTCAAAAAAAAATTACTTATGTGGCCCAATCTATGGTGCCACAACATACATGTTTTTTTAGAATTTTCAACCACATAGGTGGACTTCCAAATAGTATTGGCATCAAGGTTAAATAGAGTTCCCATCTAAGTTCCCCTTGCTACCACCAAGCTTCCTCTCACAAATTTGTAACCATGATTATTAAATGTTACATGCATTCCCGAATCATTCAAAGTTTCAAAACTGAAATCAAATTTCTAGCTAATCTAGGAATATGTAAAACACCATGGAGGGTTTTAATCCTCCCATCACTGAAACACAATAATACATTTCCCTATCCAACAATCAGATATGTAGTGTTGTCACAAAGGTAGACATTATCTCCATCATATTTATCATATATGTAAAACCACTCCTTATGAGGAGTCATATGATGCTTAGCATCCTGAATAAACCAGCTAATGTTAATTAGAAATGACATTACAAGTAGAAAGTAAAACTTCATCACCTGCATTGGAGGAGTTTTCTATGGTTGAATCCTATTATTTCTTTTTATTTTTGCACTCATTCTTCACATGTCCTATTTTTCCATAATTTCAACACTTTACTTTGTTCTTCTTTCCAGGAGTCTTAGGACAGCCTTTAGACTTGTCCTTAGGGCCTTGATCCCCCTTTGGCCCTCTTTATTTAGGCCTGCCCTTGATATTGAGTTATCTATAGCCTTCTTCCTCATTTCCTATGACAACAAAGTTGCAACAAGTGCATCCATCTTAGGATCTTTGAGGTTAGCAATGATAGAAAGAATGAAATTTTCCCATGACTCAAGTAAAGAACAAAGAAGCATAATGCATGTGTCATCTTCCTCAAGTTTAACATCTATAGATGCTAATTGACTCAAAATCAAATTGAATTTAAATGCTTTGCAATGGATTCACCTTCCTTCATTTTAAGAGAAAACAATTATTTTCAAGTACAATTTGTTTACAAGGCTCTTGGCTTGATAAATCTCACCCAACTGTTTCTATAAAGAAAATGCAGTCTTTTCTTCAAACACATTCAGGAGGACAGAATCTACAAGATGTAACTGGATAGTACTTCATGCATTTTTTTCCGTCTTCTCCCAATAATCTTGACTAATTGTATCGGGTTTATTTTCTTTTATTGCAGCCACCCATTCATCTCTTTCTTCAAGGAGATCCTCCATTTTCAACTTCTATAGCTCATAGTTAGATCCACTAAACTTCTCAATATCCAGCCAAGATGAAAATGCAACCATGATTCCTCCAAATACAAGTCTATAAAACAAAACTCCCACTACAACACATAAAACCTTCACACTTCCACCCAATAGACAAATATGGTCTGGCTCTGATACCAAATTTAAGAAATGAAGGCAACCACTACAATATGAAAATATGATTTAACTTGGAAATCTGAAATATAAACTTGTATAAATTAATGGAGAAATTATTTAGACTGCAAATAAATCACACAACTCAAGATTCATACACATAACACAAGTATTTATATGGAGAAAACCCTTTTAGGTGAAAAAATACACCAAGAAAAGATAGTAAATATGTAGTATTCTTCAAATAGATTACAATACATAGAACTTCCTCAATCTTGAATCCAATCCAATAGCATTTGTGTACCTGTAAAGAATCTCATATTGTCTCCATCTCAACCCCTCAAAATATAGACTCATGAGGGCTCAAAATACCACCATAAAATATTACCATAGGTCAAAACAAGGTTCCAAAATACCATGGTAAAAATCCATATGACCCTTACATGTTAAGCATGGTCTCTTACATGACATTACACCCTCTTACAAGTTGTCATAAGAATCCATAGAAAATAGGAGATTCTCTTATATGCATCATAGACCATCAATAGCATACAAAGATTCTCTTATGAATGTCATAGATGATTCTCACATTCAAAATGATATCCACTACTTTTATCCCTTACAATTATCATAGAATTTGTCATAACATCCTTAAAAATAGGCTTTCCATGTTAGACCACTAAATGGGCATCTTTTGACAACTAATAACTTATTTTTCAAGGCACCCACATGTGGAAAAAGTGTCCACACAAAATCTCACACCCCTTTTGATGGAGCACAAATATTTAATAGCGTAAATGATAATTGTCCGTGGGAAAGTGTGAAATAAGAATAAATAAATAGGTTAGGAATTGTCAAGGTTGAGACACCTTGATTCTCAACACAACAAGACATGAATGGTAAAGAACGTCATGTCTACTATAGTAGTCGAATATTAATTGATTATGAAACACAATATACAAATATAGAAAAACAATTTTTGGCTCTTATGTTTGTCGTGAATAAGTTGAGACATTATTTGTTAAATGTTAAAGTGCATGCCATTATAAAGTTTGATCCATTAAAACATTTGTTCTCCAAAATGGATTTATTTGGACGCTTAGCCAAATGGGTAGTGTTGTCAATAGAATTTGATCTTAAATTTGTCTCTCAAAAGGTAATTAAGTGTCAAGCATTGATCGACCATTTAGTTGAAGTTCATTCACCATTAGCTCTACCAAACCAAGAATCATTTCTTGATGAACATGTCTTGACATTACAGGAAGATGAAACATGAGATTTATATTTTGATGTTTCTATAAGTGTCAAATTGGCTCTGGTTTTGGGGTTATATTATTACCTCCTTCAAGTAATAAAATTCTCTTATCCTACTATCTCAATTTCCTATGCACAAATAACATTGTGGAATATGAAGCTCTTATTGTTGGTTTACATGCAACATTGTCTCTCAATATCTGACACCTTCATATATTTGGAGATTTGCAATTGGTCATCAAACAAATTAATGGATTGTATTAAGCAAAACAAGATAAACTATCCCAATACTATGACTTAACATTAGCAATGTTAAAACATTTTTCTCGTATACCATTGACAACATTCTGCAGAAAGATAATCGGCATGCAAATGCAATGGCGGGTGCTACCTCCCTTATATCCCTTGATAATTCATCTACAAATTTTAAATTTACTATTTATAATCTCACATCATCATCAATAACAAAAAAATTTAAAGATGACATAATATGTTATGCAATTAATTCATATGAATGACCTACTCCCACATATTTCAATATTTGCATGATGGTACATTTCTTGATCCAACTACAAAAAAACACTTGAGATCATATTCAAAAGCTTGCAGTGCGATATATAATTTTAGTTAATGTATTATATCAAAGGGAATATAATGGTATCCTTCTTCATTGCCTTAGAAAATCAGAGATCCCCATTACTCTCAAAGAATCCCATTCAGGTGTGTTGCACTAGTTTTGGTTCACCCCCCCTTTTCAAAATCTCATATTTCTCATTAATTGGCTAAGTCTAAGTTCTAGGGATTTTTTTAGTCTTACTATATTGTTATTGTAGATATTATCTACTGCAACCTCATTTTGTAGAGGGATTTTTTTAAGGCATTGTTTCTAACAATGCCTCTTTTTCAGCTTTCAATTTTTTGTGGCCTTCGAGAGTTGGTTGGGAGTCAAACTTTGTTGTCCAACTTTATGGGCCCTTTTTCAGGTAATTTTTTTCATCCACAGGCCCTTTTTGTTCTTAAGTTTGAGGTTCACATAGAGGGGAGCCAAGTTTCAAAGTCATACAACTCCTATCAATCCCAAAGGATTAAGCTTATTGCATGATGCTCTAAGGCACCACGTGGCAGCTTCGCACGTCACCAGAGGAGGGACTTTTGATGGGCCCAACGTGATGTTTAATGATAAAGTTAACAGGTGATTGTGGTGGAAGGTTGAGCAGGGACACATGGTATCATCACCGCCTATGGTCACGTGCTATTTACGATTGTGTAGGTCATTTCAATTGTCACCATGATGGCAATGCATGCAGGTGAGGAGGGGGGATCTTTTCTGTTATCATGATTTTCAATGTAGAGGGGAAGTTTTATATTAAAGCTCAGAGAGGCAGTCTGTTAGGGGTTTTCACCATCCTTTACAAAAAACTTGGAAGAATTATTGGTTGATTACTATAATTTCTCAAACCTTAGCAGTTATTTTTAAAATGAAATACTAAATACATGAATTTGTGTGCAATTGGCCTCTGTAGTTTTTTTTTCTTTCCTTATCTATAAATATGAATTACGCTATGTGTTTTCTGTTGAGAAGTTATAGTTACCAACTATTATAGCAAGCTTTTATAGTTTCAATTGTATCTCATATATGCAAATCTTTGGATCATGTTACCACTCTTTCAAATTTCTATCAAATGTCATAAATTTGAGATTATGATATGCTATATGATAGGCAACACCATTAACATGGTCTAGCACATTGCCTTAGAATAGTTGCTTATATGCATTTTATTTCATCTCTTCCCCTCCCCCCATTTAGTTAAAATGAAGAGTTGGCTTCTAAAATCCCAAAGGTCATTCTATGAATAGCAATTAGGTCCCACATTTTTAGAACTTCCCAGAACTGGATTTCCTAAGTGTCAGCTTTTGAGATCAACATTATATAAGCTTAGAAGGCCATTTCAGGTCTTCTCTTCCACATTCTACTCTACTATGGATGCATTGGGAAATGCATTTATCATGCCATATTTTGAGGTTTTTGGTGAGTGTTTGACTTGTGAATAGGCAAAGTTGACTCATTTTGACTCTCTTTTCAGTTCCAAAAACCAAGCATTGGCAGCACATAAATCCAAAGGGAGAGAAAAGAATAAATAAAATCCTTAGATAGATACTTCATTAAGTAGTGAGCATTCCTCCAAACAATCTTAGAAGTCAAAACAAAAACCTCAAGCCACTCCTCAAAATGATAAATCTCTTAAGTCTAGTGAGTCTTCCTCCAAGATAAAGAAGAAATTAGGTGAACCTTGCAATTTTACGATAAAAAGGAACATCTATTCACTAGATATTGGAAGAGAATAGAGAATTTTGAGGAATACATGCAACAACATAATATCTCAGCCCCTGAGTCTTCTTCCTCCTATACAAGTAATAGTCATGCTCTTTCTGCATGGGTCTTACCTTATGTAGCTACTTGGATACTTGATTCTAGTGCAACACACCACATGACTCATTCTTAGGATTTGGTCTCACCCCTTTAATACTGCAACACTACACATAATGAAATAGGGGATTATACACAACATTTAGTTTTGGGCTCAAGTACTATTCCACTTGAGGGTGGCTTTTTTTGGGATTTTCTTTTTGTTCCTGTATCTCCATCAACCCTCTTTTAGTGTATCAAATTTACTAATCTATCATTTGTAGGATAGTTGAATTTACCCCACATGATGTAGTTATTATTAACCTTTGTGATCATGATATTTTTGTGGCTACTAGGAGTGTTGATTATTCCTATCGTTTATACCAATTTGATGATTTGGAGATTTTGGCTAGTTTAGGTTCATTTTTCATAGCACATATAGACTCTATGAGTAAGCTTTTGCATGAATTTTTTAGTCATGTCAATTACAGATATCTCTAGCAAATGAGTACTCAGGAATTGTTGTTATGTCTCCCTAATATTTCTTGTATCGATGGTGTTTGTCGAGGTTGTGCCCTTGGTAAACATCACGGGAATTCTTTTTCTACAAGTAAGGTCACACATTCTAAGGAACCCTTAGAGTTGGTACATAGTGACCTCATGTCATTTTTGACTCCTTATTTTTCAAGGGCCAAATATATGCTCATATTTATTAATGAATTATATAGATGTACATGGGTGTACTTTCTTAAGTAAAAAATCAATGTATTTGATTCTTTTAGGATTTAAAAGGAATTTGTGGATAAGCAATGTATTTTTCTATCAAGTGGATATAAACTAACAAATGGGGAGTGTGTCAATCAGGCTTTCAAATAAATTTGTACTATGCATGCTTTGTTGGCAACTCAAGGGCAGACAACTGAGAGGGGGGGTGAATCAGTTGTCACTGAATCTCAAACTTATTCAACTTATTAACCTTAATTTCAGATCTGATCATTAATCATGAAAGCATAAATGAACAACACATCAGAAGCACACATAACACCAATATTTTTTACATGGAAACCCTATTAGGTGAAAAACCACAGTGGAGGTCAATCCACAAGATTATACCCTGTTAAAGTATAAGGAAATATGAATGGGGAATGCACATGCATTTAGGAACACTGCCTAGAGCTCACTACTCAAATACAACAAGGATCACTTCCCAAGGAAGACACGCTATCTTATAGAAATATTTGGATTAAAACCATTCGGATTTGAACTGAGAAAATAGCATCTGCTAATGCCTGGTTATAGTTCTGGTTAAGCACATGAACACTTATTCACTCTTCTTCACTCTCTGCTTTGCCTTCGAATGATCTAAAATTTATTCACACATTGGACTCATACACTTTGCATTCATAGCCACACTCATGCCTTCAAATGATAAAACAATCGCTCTTATATATCTGCAACAAGAAATTACATCGCTATAAGTCAGCCACAAAAAGATAATAAAATAATTACAAACAATTGGCCCAAAACAAATAAAGATTATTCATGTAAATCAACCAAGGTCGGCCATAAGATAGTGAAGACTGAAAACAACATCTCCAACATGAAAACAATTCAATTAATTTCTCCTCAAAGATCCACAACACACTTCAACACCTTGTCAGCCAAGAACATGAAAAACATGAACATGCAAGAGAAAATCTCAAATCACGAGCACAACAATCAATGCGGACATGCCACAAAGATAGAGAATGAACTAGAAACATCCACAAGCATCATGAAACACTAGAGAAGAATCCGCAACAACTAAACTTACTGAAATCACAGAATCTTCAATTAGGAACACTAACTGAAGCGATAGAAAAACTGTGAGAATGAAAATCACCATAACTCGATCAACTCTTCATGTGGATCTCTAAAATTCAACATGGATAAACTAGACATGCTCAACAAGAAACCATTTAGTCCACAACCTTAGAACAACAATGTATTGAACACACTGACAAAAATAACTTCACTTCACCACTGACAACCTGTAGCACTTCTTATTACAATTTTCTCAATATCCTCGACATATACAGCTTCTAATGCAACAATGCTAATAGTGTTGACATCAATGACAACCACATATCAGAAACAAAACCACAACATCCAACATGCTCTTCAGCATCAACTTATAGTTCCATACACCCCTCAATAGAATGGTGTTGTTGAGCGAAAATATAAAACTTTATGGGAATGGTCAAATGTATGATTTAATCACGAGATATGAATTCTTATTTTTTGGTTGAATTGTGCCAATTACATTTAGAATCATGTGCCTCATAAGGAATTGTGACATATGACTCCTAAGGAGGCTTGGTCCCACCTCAAGCCTGATGTATCTTCATTCAGAATATTTGATAGTGAGGCTTGGGCATTCATTCCAAAATCTCAGCAAAGAACCATGGAGAGGAAAAGCCAACCACTCATCTTTAATGGCTATTGTGAGGATGTTAAGGTATATAGGTTGTTTGATCGTGATTCCAAACATGTCTTGTTTAGGTGGGATGTCCAATTTGATGAGCACTTTCCTCATATGGATTCTTCATCAATAGTTTCTCCCTCACTGTCTATGACTCTCTCTTTATATCTTGAGGATTGTTTATATCTTGAGGATGAGGGTGATGCTCCATCTCTCTCTTTATCTCTTAAGGATTTTTATATCTTGAAGATGATGATGTTGCAATATTTTTTGTTCATTATATGGACTCAAACAAGTCTCTCAAACTTGATATGAGAAGATGGATACTTTTTTGCTTTCTTTTAGCTTCACACAATGTCATTCTTATCCCATAATGTACATCGAATGACGAGAGGTGATATTTTGATTCTTGTGCTATATGTAGATGATTTGATTCTTAAAAGTGGTTCACCCTCTATGATCCAAAGCATTCAACAAGCTTTGGTGGAGAATCTTGAGATGATAGATCTCGGCCTTCTACACTACTTTTTTGGTTTACAAGTTATTTAGTCATTGGATGGGATTTCCATTTTTCATTAGAAGTATACTCTTGACATGCTTCAAATATTTGGTGTGCTTGATTGCAAACTTTCCCCCACACCATTTTAGTTAGGTGTTTTATTATCTTTCACTTGTTCTACTCCTTTAGTAGATGCTACATTATACAAGTATTTGGTTGGTAGTCTCTTGTACCTGGCACATTCACGTCCTAATCTTTCTTTTGTGGTTGGTCTTGTCTCTCAATTCTCTCATGATCAACATGAGAATAATTGGTAAGATACCAAATGTATTTTGAGATATATTCAAGGTACCTCACATTATGGTATTCACTATACATCAAGAGATTCTCAAATAGTTGGCTTCACTGAGTCAAATTGGGCTAGTGATATTAATGATAGGAAGTCCATTTTTGGATTTTTTTCCTTGGTTTTTTCCCCATTACATGGTCGTACAAGAAGTAATATTTTATTGTATTAACATCCGCAAAGGTTGACTATAGTGTAGTAGTTCTAGCTTGCTAGGAGGTTTTGTGGCTTTGTCAATCATTAATTGAGTTTGATTTTCCTCATGATAGGCCCACTATTCTTTGGTGCAACAATCAGAGTGACATTCACATGTCTCGCAATCCAATGGAGCATCATCATACTAAGCACATAGAGATCCACATGCACTTCATTCGATAATTGATTCAAGATAGTTTTCTCACCTTGGTGTACATGCCTATAGAGGAGCAAGTTGCAAAGATATTCATAAAACCTTTAGCATCGCCTCATTACCTCCAGTTGTGATTAGTGCTTGGGGTGAAGGAAGTTGTCCTTGTGGGGTCTTCATAAGGCCTCCTTCCTTCTTATTTTTATTCATGCTTTCTTTCATCTCTTTTTTGGAGAGGAGTTTTTCCCATTAGGTTTTCTACTTTTCTCTAGTTATGAGATATTTATTTGATTGTATGTGGGTACCTCATCAGGCCTTGTTGTCAAGACCCATTCATACATTATTTTATTTTTATACATTCTCTTTTTAGGATTTTTTAGCTACTCCCTAAGTTACACTTAAGGGGGGGTGTTAGAGTAATCATTAATTACCTAATAATTAATTAATATTTAGTTAATTACCTAATAATTAATTAATCTTTACTTAATTATTAGGCTAATTTCACTTTATGCACTTAACCTAAACTTAGAAGTGTTTTTTTCTTTTACTAGATCGAGCTATTATTGTATCATTATGCATCATTACATAGAATGATAACACTTGTCGTGATCTAATCTTTTTATCATCTATGGTTTGATCTAATAAGAATTCTCCTTCATTGTATCACTTAATTCTATATGTTTTTCTTGTTGAGGAAATAGAAAACCATTTATTGCAGCTCTCATGTGTGGAAGGTGCTCTTGTTTGTTGTTTGATTCTGCTTCTATGTGTGTTTTGCAATTTTAAAATAGCATGGTCCACTTTTAGTTTTCCATGTTTTATACCATACAACATGCCTGTTGTACTTTTTTTTTCTTATCCCTATGCTAAATAATATGCAAACATGGTCTTATTTTCTTCTTTTCCATGCTTCTCAACCTATGTCCTCCCTATGTTATATTCTTTCACATTCTTGTTCTTATGTCAAATCATATGTGGACATGACTTTCTTTTATCTTACCATGTTTCCTAGCATACAAACCTCTTCTCATACCTCACTATATTGTTCTTCCTTACTTTCCTTTTCTATGAAGGTAGTCTTTGGGGGAAAACTCTCTTATCTCTCATTTTACTTGTATGGAGTTAGAAATTTTCTACTTTGCAATTTCTACACTATGTTGTGCACTCATTTTTCTGGTTCATTCCCTAAGCATGTTTTAAGATATATTTAGCCAATATCTTAGCCTTAAAATTAATTATTAAGATTCCATATGAATCCAAATAATATCAACTTATATCTAAATTTGTTTCATTTTTTTGAAAATATATATTAACTTGCACTCTAACGTAATAATGGTAGAATCCACACATAATTAAGTAGTTTCAAATGATTACTATATTGTGCCATTTTTGCATTTTTAAATGACTACCATTTGTCCCAACTTCATAAATATGATAATTTAAATCTCACTAAATCATCTTGAGATTTCTAAAATATTCACTACCAATCTTTTGGAATACTCATTGAATATTTGAATTTTATGTTTTTAGTATTCTTCCCATGAACCCTTCTAGATATTTCTTCCTCCATTTCCAATTCTCTATAACTTTCCTCCATATTCCCCAAAACTTTCATAACCTCATTCCACCATCTATAAACCTATAGCCTCACACTCCAATATTCATTTCCAAATCCCTTGGCATCTTGGTGATATTAAAAAACCTTTGTCTCCTTCAATTTACTAAAGAAAACTACATGCTTTAGAAGCTATTAGTGTTTTTGATCTCTTAATCATTCTTATGTCTCACACCCTACACTTAGGCTAGCAATCACTTCCTATTTCCCACATTTTACAAGTTAAGTTTGGAATAGATCATCTAGGGGCTTGATTGAGATCTTGTATGCTTTATAGGTTTTAGCATCAATAACTTTAAACAAGTACCTTTCATCCAAAATCTACAAGAACAATAATAACCAACTGAGGAATGCATATAAATAGGAGAAATTTCATATTCTAAAACACTAAGATTATGAGTCCCACTCTTGTATCATCTTCACTATAATCAAATGAGTGCTATTATATTAGGAGGCATCTAACACAAACCCCTAATTTAGTTCCAAACATTATTTCTCTTATTTCCACACATTTCATCAATTCATTATTAGATGACTACCACATTGGTATGGTTAGCATCATTTTGTGTAGTCTCTACTACAATATTTTAGTTTCCTACTCAAAACCCACCACTATTCTTTTGAACCTCACTATTATATTCTTCTTATACTATCATTCACCTCATTCAAATTCAAGTGATGACATAGGGACACTTTTCTAATCCTCTCTATCATTTACTTTGCTTAGCAATTTTTTTGGATAAAACAGGCATCCCTTATATTGATTAGATTAGTATTAATCTATTTATGTTATGATTTGTTTAATTAATATGCATAATACTAGATAATTAAATTCTTGTCTACAACTTATTCCCATCTTACTATCATGTACATATTTAATCATATTTTGTTGTGTCTCTCATTGATGTTATTTTCCTTGCATATTGTCATAACCCTCTTTCACTTTCTAATAATTTAGTTAATATCATTGAAAATAATTATCATATAAAAATAATGTTTATAATTAATTAGCTTATACACTTAGTCTTGATTAATTAAATCATGATTTTCATCAATTAAAAAACCTAAAATAATAATAAGGGAAGATTAAAATTAAATTTCATTGCATAGTTAAATTCAAAAAAAATAGTTAAAAAGTTTATTTGTAAAGTGAGCATGTTTTATTAGAAGAAAAATAAGATTGTAAATAAGTATTTGTGGTGAGGGAAATGGTGAGTGGGGATTTTACAATTGAAGTTGAAATCTTGGGCTTTGGCATTGCCTTTTGGCCTTATGATTTGCAAGAGTCACAGTTTGTTGAGGTTGGTCATGGGTGAGAGTGGGTGGGGTGTGTTGCGCCCCCCCCCCCCCAAATTTTTTGGTTTCATTTCCTCTAATATGGGTTTTTGGCTACATGGTGATGATTGGAGGTCTAGAGGACCCCATCCTTTATCCTTTAAAGATGGTATTAGATTTTATATTCCTTCCTGTTTAAGCATGATAATGCCATTCACTTTTTGGTGCATGCAACTAATAAAGTTAAATGAGACAAAAAAAATGGAAAATCAGCCCATATCAAATGGGTGCTTAGAGATCATTTTGGAATAGCTTATAAATTTGGACTTGATTGCAAATGATGTGTTCTACTTATTTGAGCACTCTTTGATCTACATATTTATGAGCATTAGGGTTTATATGTCCTTTTTGGAAGCTTGGGCTTGAACAACTTGGCAACCCAAATGAGACATGGAGATTATTCTTGATACAAATGAATATTTCTTTGTTGTCTTCTCAATAATTGTGGGTCATAATATGGTCTTTGGGGGTGATCTATATTTCATAACCAAGCAAGTTTTCTCATCAAACATTGGTATGTGGGTTTTGATCTAGTGGAGGAGTTCCCTTATAAAATTCTAATCTAAATCTACCTCCTTTTACTCCCCATGGATTTTTAGAGACCTAACATTTTTTAATCTATAACACCTATTCTTGGGAAACCCTTAATATCTTCTCATTGTACACTTGAAATAAAGGTAACAACCTATGCACGTGTTTTGTGTTGAAATTGATTTGAATAATCCATCACCTAATTCTTTAGAGATTAGATTGTCAAACATGCAATGGATCCAATAAATATATTATGAAGCTAATCCATTTTATATTTCATGATTATCATGCTCATGGGAATTCACAAAGAAACTATCTAATGAAGACTTCAAAGGCCCCTTAGTCCTTTCTAGATATTTTTGAACCTAAATTCAAGGAAAAAGGAAAAGCATTAGCTTGTGCAAAAGAACCAAACTCGAATGGGTTCATCCCTATGAAATATCAAAATAAAGGGACAAATGTGAACTATCACAAAAAGGACCTCCAAAGAGGAAACTTTAATAATAGTTTTGATGTCCTTGTAACTTTGAAAAACCTAAATCCACTTTGCATGAAAAGATCCATTTTGTTTTAGACTTAGATCTTCTTGATTATGGTACCTTATCCAACATAATATAAATTAATGCTTTACTAGTCATACATATTTTAAATAATGGGTTTCCCCCTCTTCTAGTCATTTTGAGGGATTTATTCAAAATCAGTAAGATGATTTAATATTGATTCTAGATTAGTTATAGTGTTTCCCACTTTGATAGAGGCTCCTTTGGAAGATCTTATTAATAGTGTTATGGTGAATGCTCCTTAATCCTCAATAGTAAAGCATGATAGTAAGAAGAAATTTCATCCTTTGTTAGGACCACCAAAAAAAAGTCCTGTAAAAGGGGGATGAAAAAAGGTTTCTAAGGTAAGAATTAAAATAGAACAAGAAAAGGTGACGATGATAGGGGATTCACTTGTTGAATTTGGTGTCATTTAGACATTAGATCCTTACTTCTATACTCCTCAAAAATGATTGCGATTTCTTGGAATTCTAGGGGTTTGGGCAACACCCCTCATCAAAAAATTGATTGAGATCTTATACGGGATCACAAGCCTGATATTATCTTTCTTTAGGAAACTGTAGATATGCAAAATTAACATTTTGCATTTGATTAGGTTCATTCGTTTAGATTTCACATTAGGACCATTCATCAATTAATTAGGTGCACTTTCATCCATTCATTAGGTAATTTCATCTCCTAGGATCATTTATTTAAAATCAAATAAACATTATCATCAACCTTTTAATAAATCAAACATCCATTTAAATCAAATCCTAAATCATATTCCATCATTTTCTGATTTAAATAAATCAAATATCAAAGTCCTAAAATTCAAACTCACCTAATCATCATTAAACTAACATAATCATCATTTATTTAATCTAACCATGATTAAATACTAATCTCACCCACTTGCATTCTTTAGATATCTCCACTTGCACAAATAAATCAATTTTATTGATTTATTAAAAACCCTCATTTTCCCTCAACATGACAAGTTGAGTTTGTCCCTCCAACATTGCATTTATTATTGTTTTCTTTTTCCCCTCAAAATTTGTTGCAAAATTTGAATTCAAATTCTCCCTCTCATGGGCACTCTTCCCAAATCTTGCACAACCATTGGCCTATCATCACTTGACAAATGGCCTCTTCTCATTGGAGGATCTTTAGTCCCACATTCACCATCTTGGCCAATCTATCATCAAGAAAATCTATAAAAGAAGGCCTTCATTCTCATTCATGGATCCACAACTTTTATGCAAGGTTACTCTCTTAATTTGAGAACTCATCTTGCTCATCATTTCCATTGCATTTACATCATCTTTAGCTTTGATCAAGGATTGGGAAAGGGTCACTAGCACATGTGACACCAATCCACTATGGAATAGGTAACTTGTGGTTGATTTCATAATGCTTTTAATTTCTTTCATCCTTTGTTGCATTTTTGAAACATCTGCAAGGTATTTCATAGGGTCATTCTTGAGAAATTTGTAAGCTACTAACCTTGTATGAAGTTTAGTTTTTGCAGATTTCAAAAGTATGCACCACATTTGGCGCTAGAGTTTCAAAAGTATGCACCAGATTTCAAAAGTTTAGTTTACTAATCTTGTGACAGTGAGTGGAGATATATGCATTTAAAATTTCTTAGTTATTTCCTGCATCATTTTCAGTATACTGTCATTTAGTTTCAAAAAATCTTGTGACAGTGAGTGGAGATATATGCATTTAAAGTTTCTCAGTTATTTCCTGCATCATTTTCAGTATACTATCATTTAGTTTCAAAAAAAAATCTTGTGACAATGAGTGGAGACTCCATGTGATAACAATGGTTTAAGTAGACTCATTCTTTCACTCGTAAGTATTTGTATTGTCTATTGTCTGCTTATATCATGTCATAGTGGCATCGAGAGATTACACCTCCTGTGTAAACAAACACTTACTACCTATTGGTGGATGGCGTGCGCAGTCAGGATGCAAACTGGAGTCTCCTACATATGTGTAAAGTTGCTTCTACACTGCAACTTCACCTGAATTCTCATGTGAAGCGACTTTCATGAACGATACAATTAAAGCATACAGCCAATCGCGACAGGCATAGTGAAATGAGTGCTTCAAGTATTTTATATTGCAATTCATAGGTGCATTAGGTGATGCCTTTCCTTGTCATTAAAAGAATCGGTCTTCCACTCGCAAGCTCCATCACAGCCGGACATATTTTTCTTTTGTACGTATCTGGCCATAGGCTGTGTCAAATAATATTATATGTTGCTTTCTATCATAAACTCTACAGCATGTGGTTTTTTGTTGGCGACGTTATAATGGTGGGTACTTTCTTAGGTCGAACAGTTCATGTGTCTTCTCTAGGCATCTGCAGCTTTGAATGCAATAAACCAAAACAGCTAACCAGATGTCTCTTAAATTATGTAGGATCAGCAATAAGTGAATGTGTTGCCTCTAGAAAGCTACACCAAGGTCATGGAATTTGACTTTATTCCTGCAAATGATTCATGAGATGCACAGCATCATTCTGGAGAAACGTGGATTCATAAGTTAATGCATTCCTAATATATTGTTGTACAACATTGTTTTTTTTACTTGAATCATTTGAAACCTTTTAATGTTGAGTGTCGAGTTTCATTTTTGTGCAGGTAGAAAGGCCACGGTAACATCTGATAGCATTGAATGGACATATTGCGCAGTCTAACATGTTGTTGATATGCAAAGCATTTATTGTTAACCATTTAGATCATGGCGTGTTCTGATTTTTATATTCTTTTTCAATTTTCTTCTTTCAATCATTGTTTTCAGCAAGGAGCTATCGGCATTTGTGCATGTATCACTCACCAACGTTGTGTTTAAGCACTCTATGGAGTGAGTCGTTGTTTGTCTACATTTAAATCATTGAGTTTTCTTTTTGTAGCTACACATCTGAGTTTTGCATTTTGTTGCACAAGTTTCCAAACTGTACATTGAGTAAATCAGTGAGCAGATGCCTTTACTTCATCTTTCAAGCTAATCTTTCAAGCTGATCCAAGTGACAGATGCAAAATTGAATTCCTGCAACACAAGCTCTTTTTAGAAATATCCATAGACAGTGAGAAGCTGCGTGTCATGAATCACTTCTCACGCTTTGTTTACAACATTAGGTGGAGTTTAGTTTTGAATCTGGCGCCAATACCTTTTTTCTTTTTCTTTTGCTAATAGTGATATAAATATTTGGTGAAATTTTGAACAACATTTCACATAAATGTGATCCCTTATCATTAGCTGAGGCAGTGATCAATGAACTTGCAGTGATAAAAGGGTAAGTGCACCAAAATGGTTGCACTTTTGTGGCCAAACTAACAAATAACGAGTTCGTGTTATTTTTTTCTTTGTAAATTTGCTTTGGTTTTGCCTTGGAATACCATCCCAAAGGCTTGGAGGGCATTCCCAAAGACCAGAGACGTGTTTTTTCCAAATTCAACAAATTTTCAAATAATCGGGTTCGTGCTCACCATCAAGATTGCATCTAGTTCAATATCAAGAAAATCGAACACATGGGTAATGTTAGGTTCTTTATTAGCTTTCTAACGATGTAATTGTTTTCACTTTCTAACAATGTTAAGCCTTTCATCCATAATTTCTTTTGTTTGTATGTCCGTTTTTCTTCAAAAAGCAGTGTTTGGTATTTTTTTTGCTATAAATTATCCGTTCATCAAAATTTGAAATAAATTACATTTTTAGAAACTAGACTCCATTCTACAATTTAAAAAAAATAAATTTAAAAAAAAATATATTAGTTTCAAAAAAATTTAGGGGGAGCACGGCCAAAATTATGCTTTTTAGGAATTGCCCACTTAGAAAATTAATAAAAATCAAATATTCATTAAAAATTATCGAGGAAAATATCCAGTCCTTACTACATACTATTATCTAACCCTTTAGAAGCGATTTTAAAAATACTACAAAAAAGTCCACCGTGCTCGGGTCACACAAGAGTTGCTATGTTATGTTTTTTCTGACAGAAACAACAGCAATTTGTGTGTGTCCCTCTTTTGAACCCCTTAATCTCAACCATTTTCAAAATAAATTAGTATTTTAGAAAGTAGACTCGGAGCACTACGGTCCTTGTTTTTGTTCCATCTAAAAATTTTGAGTGTAGCTATCCTCAATTTCACGTCCAAGGTCAGTATTTCCTAATTTCAGAAAAAAAAGTGGCCACTTAAGCCCCTTTTTTGGGAACCATCTTGGTGCACTTACCCAAAAGTCTAATCATAGATCAGATAGTGCGACAGGAGCCAACCATTAACCCACCATTCATGACACACAATGAGATCATATATGCATTGAAAGAAACATCACATTAATATTGAGTCTGTCAATCTTGATATTGCTAACAATTTTAAGATTTTGCAGAAGAAACAACAAGGCCGAACTACATGGAGGAGTAGTTGGATTAAAACCTCTATCATAAATATCATTGCATCTCTCTATTTTTTTTAGAATAATTGGTTCATTCAATGCAAACTTAAGCCTTAGAGTTTTATTTTGATTTATCACCCCGTCTTTAAAGATCATCTGTATTTGTCAATCTTAGCATTCAAAATGAAATCATGTTATTGTTGGGTGTCAATGATTCAAATGAATTTAATGTTCTAATTTTCACATGATTGTCTTTTCCTTTAATAGGTACAAAATGAACAACGAAGGCACAAGGTACAAGGAAAGCAAAAAGTCAACAAGAAGGAGGCTAGCAAAGGAAAACGAAAGAAGGAGGATTTTTTTTAAAACTCAAAGTATTTTTAAACGCTTTAAGTGTTTGTTCAACGCTTCTTCAAGAAATTGTTTATCTTTTTGTTTTTAGGACACTAACTTTCATTTGGGTCTAAAAAGAACACTTTGATTTTTCATTGCAAAGGGCTTAAAATGAATCTTAGGAAAAACTCACTAGATTTTGTTTGAGGTTAAGAATTGAACAATCAAAACTGACACTTCATTTTGGTGCTTAAAATGAACTCACAATTGCTTTGAAGGCTATAAAACGAACAAGTGCTTGAATTGTGTGATTTTGTCTTTGGTGCATTTTGAGTGTGTATCCTCTCCCCTTGTGCTTCGCGTGATCTATGGTGCAAGAGAAACACTCAAAATGCATTTTATTGCTTTGAAACACTTTGATTTGGGCTTAAAAATTGAACAATATCTTGTGCGAGTGTGAGTAGGGACATTTTCGTGTATATTCTCTTTCTTTGTGCCGTCAAAGATTGATCGAGTTATGGATTGTGTCTTTGCTTGCTTTTGTTTATCTTAGAGGACCTGCCTTGGGGAAAAAGCACTCACCCAAGGGAACGACTCAACCGGTAACACTCTATAGCCAAGAGTATTTCCAGCCGGGATATAGATGTGGGTATTGGTTAAACGCCATTATCACACGGTTGGCTCTGACAAGATGGATCCGAAAGGGGACTCTTGTCGAATGGGTCAATCTCCACGAATGGAAAGTCCTTACTAGAACCCATGTACTAGAATTTTCCAAAATCCTTGATCTATTTGTTGGTGCAAGAACAGTCATTTTGAAGCCGCCCCACACTTTTACGGTCTTCTAGTAGAGATGGAAAGCATGTAATGGGAGTTTCATGGGTGTTGATGCTTGGCTGCCCCGATTAACGATAATGAGCCGTGGAGGGGAGCCAGTGGGGTCAAGCATCTAACCATCCACTAGAGATAAGCGTTGTTGGACTTGTCCAAGTGGGGATTCAACAAATATTGTCTTACAAATCCATAGGGCTTGTACTTGTTCTTCATTTGAAAACACAGTGTTGTATTCAAAAACATTTTGCAAAGAAACATTCAACATGATTCTCAAAATTTCAAACCCTTTTGAAGATAAATATCATTGACTCAATCCATATGTTATTGCTTTCCCTTGGGATTCACGTCCTTAGAGGTTCCTAAGCATTGGATTATACCTCAATTTGTCTTCTTGAGTAAACAATAGGAAAACCCTTGCCTTAAGTTCATTGAATTTCCACATAAAATATCTTGTGGGGTTTAAAGAAATTAAGACATTGGACATATTAGTTTGAAACTTTAATCAAAGAGAGTGTCTTTGGTAAAATAAATCCATTAAGCAAAGCTAAGCAAAATGAATTTTCATGTGTGATTGGAGACTCACAAATCCCAAAGTAAAAATCATTGGAAATCTGAAAATGAATGTTCAAATGAAATCATTTCTTGGTTACAAAGGTCTTTAGGAAGCATATGCATGCTCTTCAATACCTAGGTCTAGGAAAACACAAAGTGTCTTTTTAGGTTCACCTAAGGATCAAAACAAATCAAACCTCTTTCATCCATCTTTCAAAACATCAAATCCATCTCACAAATCATCTTTTGAAAAAATCTTGAAATCATCTTTGATACTAGGCTTTGTGGCAAAAAAATCAAAATCATCCAAAAACATTGTGACCAAGTCCTTGAAAACATTTATCAAAACACCTTTGGCTAGGAATGTGTAAATGCATCCTTTTGCATATCCTTAGTCAAAGTTATCCAAATCATCTTGCTTAGCTTAGTATATGTAGATGAATCCTTCTCCATATGCTTAGCAAAAGCTATCATCTTATTTGAATAGGTGTGGATAGATGCATCCTTCTCTTCACACATATTCAAATAGTCATCCTTTGAATGAAACCATCTCTTAGATCATTATCAAAGATCTTATGGTTCCTTTTGTTCAAAATCCAAAACAAAATCAAAATCAAAATCAAAATCAAGGACAAAATACCAAATCCAAAATCCAATCAAATCCAAGTCCTAAAGCCTAGTGTCTCATTCAAGATTTATCAGAAGCCAAAACATCCATAACATAAATCTTTTAAACATCACCATCATATCATCATCACAAAGCATCCTAAAAACTTTCACTTTGGAACATAAAATGGAGATTAATCCAAAGAATCGAGAGATTCATCTCCCATATTCTCGAAGATTGAGCCCTGTTTTATGGTTCTAACCAGATCTCAATACAAGAAGAGTATGGAAGCCAACAAAGAAACACCTGCTTCAAGTGATCTTAGCCAAACCACTCCTGAAATGAATCCCATTGGGGATGGAAATCTCACAATTAACCTTCCAACATCATCACAAAACCCACAAGAAGAAAACCAAGGAGAGGACCCTACTTTTGGAATGTCTTGCGAGGAAATGACATAAATGCTCCAAAATCCAGACAACCATAGAATCATCAACATCATGATGAGACTTAACCCTTCGTTGTACATGCTTGAACTAGCAAAACAAGGGGCCAAGTTGCCTTCGGATTTTGATGTGAGCGACATCTTTTCCACCAATCTCATCCACCATCCCCATTTCATCTACACCCCCATCTCAAAATGTCATAGAAAATATCCCACAAATCACAACATCATTTGCTCCAACTCAACCCAACGTTAACAAGGGAAACATGTTCCTCAATGCACTTCAATCACATCCCCTTGTGAATAACCAAAACTTGGACGCAAACACCACAATGGAACAAAACATCCTCCATAGTTCATTACACCAAAATGTTCCTCTCACTTTACATTATGACCCATCATCAACATCTTTTCACGGAGCACCACAAACACCTCTTCTCACAAATTCACAAGAGGAGGGAGACATGTTCAGACCAGGGGGAATTTTCAACACCACAACACTCTCGCAAGGATTCACTCCCCTTACATTTCCACCTCTCCCACCATCACCATTGTCATCAACACCACTCCTTGGTTTAGGGCTTCCCCCTCTACCGAGTATCAATCAAAACAACATCCCAAGCATCAATCAAAACATTTTTCCAAATGCTCAAAACTTATTGTTGACATCACAACAACAAATGAAAAACACACAAGCAATGGCAACATCATCAAACACCCCCACAACATTACAAAGCGTAGTCTCTCAAGGGCCAATCACATCAACGACGCCACTTACCACATCAACAACACCATCCACCAATCAAGTAATCAACACGACAACACCATCCACCAACCAAATAATTAACACAACATCATCATCTACCACCATTCCAAACCCACCACCACCCCCACCACCACCAACGTTCACCACATCAAACTAATTCGACGTAGCATTACAAGCCACTTTTCAAAGAGGATACCAACAAGTGTAAAAACAAAAAGTCGTACAACAAGCCACTCAAGCTGTGCAAGCTGCTAAAGCTGCACAAGCCACATTACAAGTGCAACAAGCACAAAAATCCCAAGCTTTATTGCAATAGCAACAACAACAAGCCGCCCAAGCCGCACAAGCATTACAAGCATTACAAGCACAAAGGGTCGCTCAAGCACAACTTTTATTACAGCAACAAGTAGCGCAAGCGCAAGCTCAAGCACTAAAGCAATACCAAGAGCAACAAGAAGCAGTAGAATTGGCAGCCCAACAACAAGCATTGTGGGAACAACAACAAGCACAGTAGCAAGCACAACAACAAGCATTGTTGGAACAATAGCAAGGGAAACAACAAGCACAAATCCTAGCACAACAACAACAAGAGTAACAACAAGCATTGTTCATCCAAAAGCAAGTAGAAGCCTACTTCATCCGCCACAACATACCGATACCATTGAACAATGCACCAACCAACCCATCCATCCAAACCATGATTGCAACACCTCAAAACACATTCATCCCACCCCCTGATCCCCAGAATGATGTGACAACACAACTCAGGTTGCTCTCGCAACAAGTGTTGGACCTTCAATCGGGGCAGACAACCAAAACGCAGAGCAACTTGTGTCCCTATCCATTTGATAGGAGCCTAGACATGAAACCATTCCCTAAGGGATTTGAGATCCCTAAATTTGACAAATATTGAGGGACGGGAAACCCTGAAGATCACATCAGGGAATTCCAGGTTCATTGTATGGAGGTTGCATATGACGATACTTATCTGATGCGGCTATTCCCTAGGAGCTTGGCAGGAAATGCTATAGAATGGTTCTCTCACTTACCCTCAAGCATCAGAACATTCTAGGAAATCAGAGATGAATTCATTAGAAACTATGCATGTAACATTACAATGGATGTTAGTCTCGAAGAACTATACGCTCTAAAACAAGGAAAAAATGAATCTTTTGCTTCATTTCTTTAGCGATGGCGATCCAAGGCCAATTGGAGCAAGTGGACCATGCCAGAAGAACAACAAGTCTGCACAATCATCGCCAACCTTGAAAGCCGCCTGTCATTTCATCTCAAGGTTCAGGGAATCACCACCTATGATCAACTAATCTCCAAGGTGCTTAGCATCGAAAGAGCCCTTGCGACTCAACCCACTGAATCAACGTCATATCACAAACTGCAAAACAACCACCCATCATCTAATTACAATGATAAACCTCGGACATGGGCAAGAAACAAGAACATCACTAATGATGGCATCGTCGATGCCAAGGTGGTCATTAGTGGTTCGCGTCAAAACACACCTGCACAACAAATCTAAACACCACATCAAAACACTCATCACACAATGCATCAACCCAACAATAATCCCATAATCAATAACCTCAATGACCAAAGAGGACCACCTCAACGCAAAACATACCCCAAACGAAAATACACTACTTTGGGGGAACCACTTGAGGACATCATGAAAAAGCTAATCAACGAAAAAACTCATCCAAGCTCCTACATTTGAGAATTATCAAGAACCTAATGTCAAACCTCCTTGGTATAATGAAAATCAACTATGTGAGTTCCACAAAATTAAAGGCCACACCACAAACAATTGCATGAGACTCAAGAACATCATACAAGATCTCATCGACAAAAGAATCATAAATGTGGAAACACCTACTGGGAATCAGGATCTTAAAATCTACATGAATCCGATGTTGAATCATGGCAACAAAGGGAATAACAAGGATAAAGGAAAGGGCAGTGTAAATCATGTATACGAATCAGTTGTTGCCAACCTCAATGAAAACTGCATGGTCATCACCATCAAAGGCGCCCATGCTGAAGATTGTGGAGTCACCACAAGAGGAGGCAAAGTCACCATTACAGGGTCATCTCAACCAAATAGGGTCCCTTCATCTAGATCCAATGGCTACAGTGTTGTAGATCAACTCAAAAGAACACCAGCACACATCTCCATCATGGAGTTGTTAAAAATATCATTGACCCATAAAAAGATCCTTGTGGAAGCATTAGCCTCATCCACTGTCCCCGCAGATCTTGATGCGGACCAATTCCAAGCTATGGTCAGAAATATCATAATGCCTAATCTCCTTACATTCTCCAACCAGGATTTCCCTACCCAACCATCTCATAATCATGCACTTCACTTGGAATCCATCGTAAATAAAAGTAAAATCAAAAGGGTCTCGATGGATGGAGGTGCAGGTTTGAACATTTGTTCTCTTAGTCTCATCAAGTAGTTAAAGATATTAGAAGATTCCATTGATAAAGGGAAAGGCATCACAATAAGAGCATACGATGACCAAGAAAGAGTGTCTCAGGGCACAATCAAACTCCCTATTCAAGTAGGGCCAACGCTCATGGAAACCACTTGTCAGGTCTTGGATCTCAACTTGCCATACAATATCCTCCTAGGACGCCCATGGATCCATGCGATGAAAACCGTAGCATCAACTTTCCACCAATGTGTGAAATTCACACATAATGGACAAGAGGTTACCATCCACGGAGATCCTGAGCCATTCTCATATTGCAAGAACCTTGAAGCCAAATATTACAAAATCCCCCAAGTGCCAAAGAATGATGAGGGCCCATCCACATCATACATTGACCCCACCACCCTCATGTCCACTTCTGCGACAGAGACACCTCCCACTCCCGCCATTCCCACCATCTCCGACATCAAGCTCATCATCCAGGAGGATGGTTGTGGAAGCTATAGACTCCCTAATAATGCTTTTGTGATAGGAGAGTTACCGCAATCTCCTAGATCACGGGGATGCCCACGAGAAAATCAAGCTTCTACATCGCAAACAAATCCTGAGGATTATCCTAAATTCACAAGCTAGGGAGACCTTGGTCAAGAGGTTATTGAGATAGATCCATCCCACATGTTGTATCGAGATGAAAGACCGACACCTGAATTACCAATGGATGAGACAAGCAAGGGCCTACAAATGATGCTTGCAATGGGTTATGACAGAAACCAAAGATTGGGGCAAAATGACAATGGGCTCTTAATACCAATCATGCCTAAGACGTGACCTATAACAAATCTTGGTCTTGGATGTACCCCTCTGATAATAACCATACGTGGCCGAAGTCCTCCAGTTAGAGCCGCTAATGTTTCTCCTTAGCCAATACTAGTACAAGTACACTCACCAATAGTCATAGGTAGCAACACACATAACTTCATAACTAAGCCCTATATTAGTAGCGATGACGAAGATCACTTGACCAGTCTACCTAGGTTATTTGAGGATACTACCCTTTGCATGATTAGTACTTTATCTATCGAATCTGATCATCAAAATCATGAGATCCGCTTAGTCTATCCCCAATTGATCGACTATGACCAACGAGGACCACCAATTCTCGATATATTCAAAAATGATGAAGCGCTCTCATAATTCATGGGATTAAGGGATAACATTCCAGATGGAGATCATAAGGTAGGTTTTATAATGGAGTTGGACACAAATGCTTATTATGGGGAAATGATTGAATCCTTTAGTTGCAAAAGTGAAAAACTAAGAATCATATCCAAGTCCTTGAGTGAAAACCACACTATGGCACTCTTTGACAAGAAAATAGTAAAAATAAAGGACGTATCCAATGGTGAAAACCTCTCTGAGGCACCCGAGGATGAAGGATTCAATCTTCCCTTAAGAGCCATTCATCAAGAGAAGTTAGCAGTCTTGGCCGAAAAGTGCAATCCGGTCAACATAGGAACAGAGGAGACCCCGCATATCACATTTTATGTGGAATCACTATTATCAGAAGAGCAAGAACTCCTAGTAGCATTCCTAAAGGAAAGACAAATAAACTTTGCATGGAGTTATGCTAACATGCGAGGGCTTGATCCAGAGACTGTGGTTCATCACTTAGCAGTGTATCTAGATGCAAAACCTGTCAGACAGAAGCTTCACAAAATGCATCCTCAAATCGCTTTGTTATTCAAAATGGAGCTCAAAAAATTGTTAGATGTAGGATTCAGACGACCAATTGATTATCCAAAATGGGTGTCAAATTTGGTACCTATCTCAAAACCTGATGGAGCCATCAGAATATATATGGACTTCGGAGATTTGAAAAAGGCATGTCCCAAAGATGATTTCCCGCTTCCCAATATCGACATGATTGTAGACATGACAGCAGGACATGAGATGCTATCACTAATGGACGGATTTTCAGGATACAACCAGATTATGATAGCAAAATAAGACCAACATAAGACAGCCTTTACTTGTCTGTGGGGGACCTACTGCTGGAACATGATGCCATTCAGCCTAAAGAATGCAGGAGCAACCTATCAAAGGGCCATGACGTTGATATTTCATGATATGATTCACAAAACAGTCGAAGACTATGTGGATGACATCCTAGCTAAATCAAGAAAAAGACAAGATCATATAGCAACCCTAAGTGCTATCTTTGACAGATTGGAGGAATACAAGGTCAGACTAAATCCCAAGAAGTGTGTCTTTAGCGTACAATCAGGTAAACTACTAGGATACATAGTCTCCATGAGAGGTATTGAGGTGGATCCGGCAAAAGTAAAAGCAATCCTTGAGATGGAAGTGCCAAGGAATCTAAAGCAACTGAGAGGCCTCCAAGGAAGGCTCCAATCCATTAGAAGGTTCATAGCACAATTGGCAGACAAGCAGAATCCGTATTCACACCTACTCCACAAGGGGGTAGTATACAAATGGGATATAAAGTGTGAAGAGGCATTTAACAAAATAAAAGGGTATCTACTGGCACCGCCAGTGTTAATGCCACCTATCCCAAAGAAGCCATTGATCTTATATGTGTCAGCAACAATAGCAGCCCTTGGAGCTCTCCTAGCTCAACATGATGAAAACGGAACAGAGAGGGCCATCTACTATATTAGTAGGACAATGGTGGGTCATGAGCTAAATTACTCATTCATTGAGAAAGCATGCCTTGTAGTAGTGTTTGCATCCCAAAAATTCAAACACTACATGTTGGCACACAAGAACAAGCTTATTGCCAAAATTGACCCCCTTAAATATCTCTTATCAAAGGCAATGTTAACTAGCAGAATGGCAAAATGGGTCATGATATTATCAGAATATGACATTGAGTATGTTGAGAGAAAAGCCATCAAGGGTCAAGTTATTGCAGACCAATTAGTAGAAGCACCCATATATTCTAAGAATCCTCTTGTATATGAATTTCCAGACAAATCCATCTTTAACCTCAATGTAGCCGATCACTGGAAATTATACTTCGACGGCTCATACACACAGCACGGATTAGGAGTTGGTATCTTCTTCATCACCCCCCAAGGGGACTGCATACCATGGTCATACAAACTAGCATTCCCTTGCACGAACAACATAGCGGAATACGAGGCTTTGACTATAGGTCTCAGGATAGTAGTACAATGGAATATCATAGCCCTCAAAGTCTACAGAGACTCTCAGTTGATCATAAATCAAGTCAATAATGAATATCAGACAAAGGATGACAAGCTAACCCCGTACAAGAAATTGGTGGAGAACCTAAAGGAATCCTTCATCGACATAACATTTGAGCAGATTCCAAGAACCAACAACAAATCCGCTGACGCCATGGCTACAATTGGGTCTCTAGTAGACATCCCTCACAATGTGCTGAAATATGAATTTCTGATCGAGCAGCTTCTTGTTCCCACATTCGAGGTACTGGAATCAAAATATGTGTGTGAAATTGTTGGTCCTAGCGATCCTTGGTATCATGACATCTACACTTATCTTCGAATAGGAGTCATACCTGTTGACCTACCATCGAGCCTAAAATGAACCTTTATCAAAAAGGCATCTAGATTTGTCATTCTAGGTGATACCTTATACCATAGAAGCATAGAAGGCACCTTGCTACAGTGTTTAAATGTTGAGGAAGCATTAACCACTCTAACCGAGGTTCATAACGGTATATGTGGCTCACACTCGAGTGGAATGACCATTGCCAAGAAACTGCTGAGGCTGGGGTATTACTGGCCCATGATGGAAAGAGAAGCACATGATCATGCTAAAAGGTGTTTACAATGTCAGCAGCATGGGGATCTCATCCATGCTCCAGCTCAAGAGCTCCATCCGATCGTCACACCATGGCCTTTCTCACAATGGGGACTCGAACTCATTGGAAAAATCACACCCACCTCATCCAATGGCCATAAATTTATCATAACTGCAACTGAGTACTTCACAAAGTTTGTGGAAGCCATACCCATGACCTATTCACTGGGAAGCAAATCTCAAAATTTATCCTGAACTATCTCATCTGTCGTTATGGTGTCCCACAAGCCATTATTTTAGATAATGGCACACCATTCAAGAACCAAGAGGTTCACAACTTGTGCAAGAAATTCAAAATCCAGCATTGCTTCTCCACCCCATACTATCCCCAAGGCAATGGCCAAGCAGAAGCCACGAACAAAACCATCCTCAAAATCCTCAATAAAATAGTCAATGACGCAAGTCGTGACTAGCACTTGCAACTTAATCCCGTCCTCTAGGCTTATCGAACCAGCATCTACACACCCACTGGTGCCACCCCATTCTCCCTGGTCTACGGATTAGAAGTTGTACTACCTATTGAGATCGAGCTCCCATCCCTTAGAATATCATTGCAAAATCTCATCATTGATGAAGATTATTGGGTGTCAAGATTAAACGAGCTGGAGTTACTGGATGAGAGACAAATAGATGCTTTAAATCATCTGCAAGTCTATCAAAATAGGCTCAAATAAAGCTACAACAAGAAGATCAGAAGTAGGGCTTTCTAAGTCGGAGAATTGGTCTTAAAAGAAAATCAGAAGAATGTCCCAAATCCCAGCAGCAAAGGAAAGTTTGAACCTAATTGGTTAGGACCTTTCATCATCACAGCAAGCTACAAATCAGGGGCATATCAGCTATCAACACCCGAAGGGGAACCTCTGCAGGAGCCAATGAATAGCTCCCATCTCAAAAAGTTTTATGCCTAATTCTTCCAAGGTATAGAACCAAAAAATTCAAAAAATCAGAAAAAGTCCTAAAAAAATGGTTACTTCGGCAAAAACCTGGAAAACATGCGTCTTGGTAACAACAATAAAATCAAAAAATTCAAAAAAAAATCAAAAAAAGGATCAAAAAAATTGTCCTCTCTAGTGAAAACCACTTCGGTGGCACTTTGGGCAAGTACCTCGGTGAAAACCTGGCAAACAGGCGCCTTGTGTAAATAAACACTTTCCATCCACCGGGATCTTTATGGCTTGTTCTACATCATCATCCATCCATTTCACTTCCATCATCCATCGCATCCATATCTCCACCCATCACACATCCACTCGCATCTGCACCATAGCTTGGTCTTATTTTCGTATCATGATCCCTCCTAGTACTACTTGGCCCATCCTCAAGGACAAATTGTCCCGCCTTTATCTGAGTAGTCTATTGCATCACATCAGTAATGCTCTCATCGACGTATTCATATTCAAAAGTCCTAAAATCTAGAAAATCCAAAACATCATAAAACGTAAAATCCAAAACATTAGGAAAATTAGAAAATCCAAAACATTCAAAACATATCAAAATCCAAAACAGTCAAAAAAGTCATTCAAGAAGCCAGGTAAAATAGGGTCGCTCTGTTTGAATTCACGCCTTCTAAGCTTGAACGAGGGTGTTGATTCTTTGATCATCCCCCAAGACATTTAGGTCAGTCCTATAGAGTCCAGCCATAATAAACTCCGACATCCTAATCATGTATATCTTCATTTTGTAAACTACCAAGTTGTTAAATTTAACCACGCGGGTCTCTCGTGATGTATAATCGAAGTGCGTCTATCCGGTTGATCACCGAGGCCCTTGGTAGGGGATAGGTCTTTGTGTTGGTCTCTCGGTCAAAAATCCTAAAACTCTAAAAACATTGGAAAACCAAAAATCAAAACATTTGAAAATCTTGAAAAAATACCAAAAATAGCCTCAGAACATTGCAAAACTCCAAAAACATCCAAATATTTGAAAAAAACCCATCCGCCTCATCTCATTTTCACCCGCAATAAACACCTTTCATAATAAATTGATCGTCATCCTCAACCTTTGGTGAAACAATTAGAAACAAGTCTAGCAGCTTAAAAGAGTAAAAACTCAAAAGCATCAAGTCTCAAGTCTTAGTCAGTACGTAAACAAGTTGGTCAAGTCTTTGTGTCGATAGTCCATCATCCAAACAGTCCCATATCAATCATCTGATAACATCATGTCCTAGGATGAATCCTTCCTATAGGGGGCATTATTTATCAGAAAAAACACTTTGGATAAACGAAATGACATGCAGCCATCCACTAACATGTCCTAGGATGTATCCTTCCTACAATGGGCATTATCTTTTGGCAATAAGTTTTGGTTCTTATCCTTAAAAACACATTCCCTTTTGGTTAGCGGTATAGAAGAACATTGACTTGTTTGTATACTTGATCTTTTCTTTTGATTTATCTTATTGTGCCCATTCCAAGGACCTCTTGATGATATCCGAATGAAGGATTTAGAGAGATAGGAATGGGGCAACGATCATTATTCTTTTGTCTGTTGTGCTTGTTGGATGTTCTTGTAAAATAACTTGGCGAATACTTTCTTTGTTAGATATGTATAGAGGATGTTTTGGATGCCTTGTTGACTATTGCATTGATTGGTTATACCTCTCTGTGTTTTGGTCCGAGATATTTGAAACTTCTAAAGTGCATCCTAGCAAGGTTTATGTATGTCAGGTGTGAACAAGAATACTCCTATCTATTTGTCGAGTCAAATTCCATCACACTAAGTACAACGCCATCTTGGTCCTTTATACCTTGATGCATCGTGCTTAGGCGTGTTATCAAACATAAAGTAAGTGATCCTTTTAAAATCCCAATCCTTGATAAGCAAATCATCCATCTATCATCATCATTTCATCATCATTTCATCATCTCATTTCTCATCATCATCTCTCATAATGTTGGCTTGTTGGATCCTCTTGTCATCATCTAATTTCTTCATTTTCTACACTAACATCATAGCATGAATAGTTAATCATCATCACCAATTCATCCATCATGCATCCATCATGCATCCATTGTCCATTCATATCATCATCATAATATAGATCTGTTAGTCTAAGCATCTCATAAATCATCCATTGCATAATCACAGCATATCACATCACCCATCTCATCCATCTCGCATCATATAATCATTTAAGTTGTTTAGGATAATATAGATTTGTTATTCTAAGCATCTTAAAATCATCTCATTTGCATTGTCATCCATAACCACCCATTTTGAACCTCTTTTTCGCGAGATCGACTCTCAAATCGAATTTTTTCGCTCAATCTTTCGAGGGGGCAATGTACCGGTGTACTTTCTACTGGGGCATCCGAAAAATCAAAAAAAATTTGAATTTTGATCGTGGCAAGTTATTCTTTGAACCAATGCAACAAGTACATTGCTTCAAAGAGGGGCAAAATGTAGACATGCAAAATTAACATTATGCATTTGATTAGGTTCATTTGTTTAGATTTCACATTAGGACCATTCATCAATTAATCAGGTGCACTTTCATCCATTCATTAGGTAATTTCATCTCCTAGGATCATTTATTTAAAATCAAATAAACATTATCATCAACCTTTTAATAAATCAAAAAAATCCATTTAAATCAAATCCTAAATCATATTCCATCATTTTCTGATTTAAATAAATCAAATATCAAAGTCCTAAAAGTCAAACTCGCTTTAATCATCATTAAACTAACATAATCATATTATTTTAATCTAACCATGATTAAATACTAATCTCACCCACTTGCATTCTCTAGATATCTCCATTCTGTACAAATAAATCAATTTTATTGATTTATTAAAACCCCTCATTTTCCCTCAACATGACAAGTTGATTTGTCCCTCCAACATTGCATTTATTGTTGTTTTTCTTGTCCCCCTCTCAAAATTTATTGCAAAATTTGAATTCAAATTCTCCCTCTCATGGGCACTCTTCCCAAATCTTGCACAACCATTGGCCTATCATCACTTGACAAATGGCCTCTTCTCATTGGAGGATCTTTAGTCCCACATTCACCATCTTGGCCAATCTATCATCAAGAAAATCTATAAAAGAAGGCCTTCATTCTCATTCATGGATCCACAACTTTTATGCAAGGTTACTCTCTTAATTTGAGAACTTATCTTGCTCATCATTTCCATTGCATTTACATCATCTTGAGCTTTGATCAAGGATTGGGAAAGGGTCACTGGCACATGTGACACCAATCCACTATGGAATAGGTAACTTGTGGTTGATTTCATAATGCTTTTAGTTTCTTTCAACCTTTGTTGCATTTTTGAAACATTTGCAAGGTATTTCATAGGGTCATTCTTGAGAAATTTGGAAGCTACTAACCTTGTATGAAGTTTAGTTTTTACAGATTTCAAAAGTATGCACCACAGAAACTAAACTCTTTGTTCTAATATTTTGAGATTTAGTAAGTGTCAATATATTGGGAGTTAGTTTTGGATCAGAAATGTAAGCAATAAATAATGCAACACATAAGACAAATGAACACACCAAATTACTCTGGGAAAACCCTCCTCGAGGGAGAAAAACCCAGCAAAACATATCTCTTATATATAGAACAAATAAGAGCAGAAATCTGCTTTACAAATCAGACCCTTCTCAAGGGTGAACTTGACACAATAAATGATGAGAATCTCTTCTTGATACAACCGAATATGAATCTCCTTGAAGTCAAACTACTACTACAAAATTATGATCTGCTACTAGGGTGCAAACTTCTCCTTAAGAGTGTGAATTGAATGAAGAATGAATTGATGATTTGATGAATCAATTTCACCTTGTATATATACAAAACAAGGCGTCTCTTCATTTGGGTCGGCCTCTTTTAATAAATAAAAATATAAAAATATAATTTGTAATTAGGGTCGACTTGGCTTATTAATTATTTATTATTTATGGAAAAGAGTTCATCACATAGTCTCTCAATGTGATATCATCATGGAGTCACTCAACATGACGTCCACCATGGCTACTCCCATGTGTGGAAAGAAACATGTGCACAAGTGCCCATCACGGAGTCTCTCAATGTGATGTTATCATGGAGTCTCTCAACATGAAATCCACCACAGCTGCTCCCATGTGTGGAAAAACACAAGTACAAAGGGTTCATCACGGAGTCTCTCAACATGACGTCTCATCTTAGTCTCAGAGATGAACAAGGGCTCACACCTCATATTTCTCTGTCTCAAAGAAATATACACTACAAGGGACTTCACCTTTTATTTCTTCATCTTAGAGAAATATACACTACAAGGGCTTTCACCTCATATTTCTCTGTCTCAAAGAAATATACTCTACAAGAGCTTTCACCTCATATTTCTTTATCTCAGAGAAATATATGCTGCAAGGTCTTTCACCTCATATTTCTCTGTCTCAGAGAAATATACATTACAACAATTCTTCATGATGATGTGACTCCCTTTGAAGCTCCAAGTACGGCATCAACCTCCTGACCTCCTTGTCCAAGGCTGCCTCTATTGGTTTGTCAAACTCCCTTTGAATGTTAATTCCTCCTCTTGATTGACTTTAGAATTAGAAACCTTCTTAATTGACTTTAGAGCTTGGCTCCTTCTGAGTTGTCCCTATGTCCATTTCCGTAGAAGAAACATGCTGTGTAGACCTTAATTTGCAATCTCGAGCAAAGTGACCGTTCTTGTCACACCTGAAACATTGAATGTGAGAGAGATCCTTCTTCTTCTTTGGTTTTGGGGAAGAATCAGATTCTCTATCTCTATTCCTCTTTCTTCCTTTGCCTCTTTCTCTAGAAGTATGTGTAGCAAGAACTTGATTTTCTACATCATGATAGTTTCGCCCAATTCCTCTTGCTACCAACCTGGACTCTTCTTGAATACAATCAACTCAAAGATGATCAAACTTGGGCAACTTGGATCTCCCACTAATGCTCTAAATAAAGGGTTACCAAGATTGAGAAAGACCATTTAGTGCCAGCATAGCAAGATCTTTGTCTACAATTATATCCCCAATAGCACTCAACTGATCTCTCAAATTAGAAATCTTCATAAAGAATGAGATGATTGAATCATCTTTAGCCATTTTTATAGGGTGAAGTTGTTTTCTCAAAGCAAGGGCTCTGCTGGTGTGATCTCATACAATCCTTTTAGAGTATCAAACATTTCTTTAGTTGTCTTCAACTTGGAGATGATCAATAGTAAGTGATTCATCATAGAGTCTATCATGATCTTTCTAGCCTTCATGCCATTTTTCTTCCACTGGATTTTCTTAGTATCATCAGAAGGCTCGAGCATATCACTTTCCACAAAATCAAGAAGATCATTCTCCTCTAATGCAATGAGTACCCTGGGTTTCCAAGAGTTAAAGTTTGAAGCTCCATCAAGCCTATCTTCTACCTTGACACCGCTCACCATCTTCTTTTTCCGCACAAATTCACCTTCAAAGATCTGCCCTTAGGTATGTAATAATTTGTAGCCTCATATTTGCAATACTTCAAGATCTGCCCTAGATGAAAAGTTGACTTGACTGCTTAAGCAAATTTGATCAGATCTTTTCTTATACCCGCTCTGATACCATGTTAGTTTTAGATCAGAAATGTAAGCAATAAATAATGCAACACATAAGACAAATGAACACAGTAAATTACATTGGGAAACCCCTAGTTCTCAAGGGAGAAAAACCCAACAAAATATATCTCTTATATATAGAACAAATAAGATCAGAAATATGCTTTACAAATCAGACCCTTCTCAAGGGTGAACTTGACACAATAAATGATGAGAATCTCTTCTTGATACAACCGAATATGAATCTCCTTGAAGTCGAACTGCTACTACAAAATTATGATCTGCTACTAGGGTGTGAACTTCTCCTTGAGAATGTGAATTGAATGAAGAATGAATTGATGATTTGATGAATCAAATTCACCTTGTATATATACAAAACAAGGAATCTCTTCATTTGGGTTGGCCTCTTTTAATAAATAAAAATATAAAAATATAATTTGTAATTAAGGCTGACTTGCCTTATTAATTATTTATTATTTAAATTTTGAGAGAAAGATATTTCCTGCCACTATAACATCAACATTGGGGACCCAAGGTTATATAGGAGGGTTTCTTGATTATGGGACCCTTGTAGGCTCACTCCTTGTTATAAAACATGAACAAGCATTCCTTATTAGTGTCGACTTCTTGCTTTGATTCTAGTCGTTACATTTTTCTCACCAATCTTTGTGCTCCTATTGATTTTCAAGATAAGGTATGGCTTTGGTCCCATGTTAGATTAGTTTATTCTATTTCCTCTTTTTTTCCTTGGATCTTAATAGGAAATTTTAATGCTATTCTTAGTCTTGATAAGAAACTCGGTGGTTCTAACTAACTAGACCCATTTTCTTCTTTGTTGAGACATAATATATTTTTTCTTAATTTGTTGGATACTAAGCAAAGAATGAAAATTTTACTTTGAATAACAAATATTATGGGTTTTCTTCCATTTTTAAAATACTTGATAGGTTTTTAGTCCATGAATGTTAGATTGGTGATAATTCGACATCTTATTTTGATATTTTGGGTAGAAGGGATCAAATCATTGACCTATCAAATTTTCTTCCTCTTTGGTTTCTCTTTCTAAAAATCACCCTTCAATTTTTAACTTATGTGGCTTAGGGATCCTAGTATTCATGAGTACATGGTTACATGGTGTTTGGAAGGAAAGGCTCAATTTGTTACTACTATGTATTATTTCTTCAAAAGACTTTAGTTTGTTAACTTCAAGCTAAGTAGTGGAATAGATGTCTTTTAGAAATATTTTCAAGAAAAAGGAATGCATTCAAGAGAAAAATAGATGGTATCACTTTTTAGATTAAAAAACTTAGAATGATCAAGGAGCTCCTTTAGAGGAGTTTATTTGATCCAAAGAACTTAATGAATGGGAACTTTGAGAGGAGATATTTTGGAAGCAGAAATAGAAAAATTTATTGGCTTCAAGATAGGGATAAGAACACTTTTTTTTACATAATTTTGTCAATGAAAGGAGAAATGAAAATGTTCTATCATCTCTCATCTCCACTCAAGGATAATAAGTTCCCTCTTTCCAAGATATTTTTAAGGAAATTATCTTAAATTTTCCTCCTTATTCACAAAAAGTGGTCCTAGGGCTTTGAAGGAGGAGCAACTCCTTTTGGATTGAATCCACCCCTTGGTTTCTAAAAATATGAATAATCAACTCATAGGGCCAATCTCTATTGAATATCTTGAGATGGTTGTGTTTCAAGTGAATAAAGGTAATTCTCTTAGTCCTAATGGTTTTCCCATAGAATATTTTAGGAATTTTGGGGTATTTTGAAACTTGATCTTTTAGAGGTGGTTTGAGAATTCTAGGCCAATAATTAGATGCTTAAAGCTACCAATTCCACCTTTATGGCCTTGGTTCCCAAAAAAGATGGGGATAACTCTTTTAAAAAAAATTTCCCCAAAGCCCTTTGCAACATTACTTACAATATAATCACCAAAATTATTGTTGAATTCTTTAATACTTTTTTTGGTCTCTCTTATTTCATCTGAGTAGGGTAAATTTATAAAAGGGCATGAAATTCTCAATGGTGTTTTTTTTGTTGTTGAAGTTATTCATTCTATGTCCAACTATAGGGACAAAGCTATGTTCATTGAGCTAGATATTTCCAAGGCTTATGATAGGGTTAGTTGATCACTCCTTAGGAATATGTTATTAGCTTTTGGGTTTTGCTTGGTGTGGATTGACAGGGTAATGGTTTATGTGGCTTCTTATTTATTCTTGATTCGTATCAATATTATCACTTCTCCTCTCTTTTTCACTTTTAGGGGACTTTGGCAAGGAGATCCTCTATCTCCTTAACTTTTAATTCTAATGAAAAAGGGCCTTGGTAGATTGATTAAGCATCGAAGAGCTAATGGTTTCATCTAGGGTTGGTCTTGGGCTCAATATTTAGATTCATAATCTCACCTTTAGTTTGTGGATGATACAAATTTGATAGGGGTTAAAATAATTAGTGAGGTGATTGACTTTAGGAAATATTTTAAAATATATTTGTTTGCCTTTGGTCAACAAATTAATGAGGATAAATCCAACATTTTTTTCTTTAATATTCATATGCTTATACAACAAATAATTTTACACATTCTTCACTTTAGAATATGAAATATCCCTTTAGATTATTTGGGTATTCCCTTATTTATCAATAAGCTCAAAAGAAATTAGTGGAAGAGAATCCTAGATAGATTTTGCATAAGGGTTAATCATTGGTTGTTGATGGTTATCTTTTGCTAGATGGTTGACACTGTTAAATCTATTTTACAAGCTCTTCCTCTTAAAGTTTTTTATTTTTATCAACCCCTAAGAGATTTCTCAAGGAATTTGATACTCTCTTTGGGAGATTCTTATGGGTGAGTAATTTTGAGTCCCACTAATGGAGTTTAGTTAGTTGGGACCAAGTCTACAAACCTATATTCTATGGAGGTCTTAGTCTTAGGTAGTCTAAGTCAAATTAGTAGGCTTTAGTTGTTAAATTATTTTGGAGATGGTGCAAGCACTTGAGCAACCTTGGGCTAGAATCCTTAAATTCATGTATTTGGGAGGATTTTCTAATGAATATGTTTCTTAGATTGATTTTCTTAGGAAAGGTTCATTGGTTTGAAATACAATTAAGAAGGGAGATTTGATTGTCAAGGAAGGTCTTGTATATTTGATCACCAATAATGGTGATAATGCTCATTTTTGGATATATCCTTAGGATCTCCATCCCCCAATCCTCTCTTCCTTCCCCATTCTCTAGCCCCTACTTGTAAAAAAATGATGTTGTGGGATGGTCAAAAGTTGTTGATTTTAAGAGTTTTGTTTGTTTAGGGAGTTATTAGATATATCATTGGAAGGATCTTTCTATGCCCTTAATATTAGAGTACATCGAGTTATGAATAATCAGCTTGTAGCTATCTTAACTCCTTATTAAGTCATATTATCATTATTATATAGTTAATTAGGTTGGCCTAGGGCTTATATAGGGTTATCTAAGTTGGCCTGGGTGATATCTTAGGCATAAATAGGTATATATGGGAGGTTGTGAGTCTTTTTTCATTATCATATGGTGAGTTGTGTTCTCATTGGAGATATTTGAAGGTTTTCCCCTCAAATTCTCTTGTTATTCTTAATTATTATCAAGGATTTGTAGCATATTTTCTATCATATTCTTCTATTGTGAAAGTTATTTCATTACAAGTGGTATGAGAGTATGATCTTAAAACCCTGACAAGGCATTTTTTTCAATTTTGGTGGTCATTTTAGGAAGAGCATATCTCTCATATTTTTAAAAGAAAATGATTTTTAAAGGGATTTTTAAAAACATATTCATGAAGCTACAATGCATATTTTAGAGGAATTAGAGCTAAATTGAGCAATTTATAGCAGAATTAAGGTTTTTTCCCAATTTATTTGGAGAAAGAATATATCCCAAATATTGTTGAATTGGTTTCTAATTTTTGGTTGGTGTTTGAATAAATAATAGAGGAGTTTACAATCCAAATATCTTAGAATTTCAAGCACAAATAAGTGAGTTATTACAAAATTAGGGTTTCCACAAAAGTCACTCTCAAGGTTGCAAATCACCTAATTTTTGGGAGGATTTTGTATTGAAGTGTGACCTAGGCCTTGATATGTTACAGTAAATTTTTAGATTATTTTGAATTTATTTGTGTGATTTATTGCAAAATTATTTTCTACCATCATGTCAGGCCCTGCAACAAGAGGCAAAAAGAATGCTACCACACCGAGGAAATCTTCAAAGAATGATGAGGTAGAAATTAAAGATTTTAACCCCAAGGATGAAATAAAAAAAATCAAGGATGATATTTCATCATTAGAGAAGAAGATGACTAAATAAATGAGTGAATTTAAATCACTTATTTAGGGTATGAAGTGTAAGTGTGAAGATTCACATGATAAGGTGGAAGATAATGCTTTTGTTGGACATGAACTTCGTGGACTTTACTTTGATTTCAAGAAGGATCCTTTAATAATCATATGCCAAGGTAATTCATACCCAAGTTGGCTATGCCAAATGGAGCAGTTCTTTGATATTCATCATGTTCCTAGTCAACAAAAGGTGGCTATGGCATCATTATACCTATAACTAGATCAACTTATTTGGTGTTTTTGGTTATGTGATGAGAAGAGAAAAAAGGGTTGTGTGGTCACATGGTCAATTTTTCAAGAGGAACTTGCTACCCATTATGAAGATAACTTTATAGATAGCTACTTCTACCAACTCACTAAATGAAATCAAACATGCATGGTCAAGGATTATATTAAGCAATTTTGAACCCTTTATTTAAGAGTAGAGAATGTGATAGAAGAAAATTTGAAGGAACTATTTCTAGGTGGTTTAAAGGGTCATATAAAATATGAAGTGTGGTTGTTCCAACAAAAATCCTTGTCACAAGAAATATTAATAGAAAAAAAAGTTGAGGAGAATTTTTTGGCTATTAGGCGATGAGGGAATATAAATGTCAACAAAAGGAGATCTACACATTCACTACCACAACCTACTAGATTGACTCCATAAAAATTAAGGAGAAGAGAGAAAAAGGATTATGTTTCAATTGTGACAAAAAATATAGTCGAGGGCATAGATGTAGTGAAAATAAATTGTTCTATATTGAAGGTCTGAGTGAGCGAGAAGAGGAGGAACCAATATTAGAGGGTGATAGGGAGTTAGATGATGAATCACATGATCCCCAACCAATAAAATTTCTTGTCATGCACTATTTTATTTTTAATTCCCTACAAACTCTCAAGGTAGTGGGTTTCTTAAAGAATCAGAAAGTAATCGTGTTGATCGACTCAAGTAGTACTCATATTTTCATCAACAAAAAGTTGGCTCCTTTTCTAAATTGTTTTATATATCTAGCTCTAGAGTTTCAGGTGTTGGTTGCAAATGGTGGTAATGTTAGTTGTTCTGGAAAGTTCCATAGCTCCATGGGAGATTATCACCTTGATAACCCAATTTATGTTATCTCCATGGGTGAATCAAATATTATTTTGGGAGTACAATGGCTTACTACTTTTGGAATAATTGAAATGAACTTCCAAGAATTATTCATGAGATTCCAATAAGAAGGAAAGACAATAGAGCTAAGAGGGTTGAAGGCAAAGTCCCAACAAATGGTAAGTTCTCATCAAATTCAGAAGTTTCTTAAGAAAGGATTTGATGGATTTTTTGCCTAGTTATGTTCATTAGAAGTCTCTCGATCTAATGCTCCCACCCATCTAGATTTACAAGAAATAATTGAGCATCACTCAGTGGTTTTTGGAGATATTCCTAAAGGAATTCCTCTTAAGAGGGATCATTATCATGTCATACAACTAGTTCTAGGGAGCCAACCACCCAACATCAGGCCTTACAAGTACCCACATATATAAAAAAAAATGAGATAGAAAATATTATTGAGATGTTAGAGGTAGGGATTATCAGGCATAGCCAAAGTGCTTACTCCTCACCAGTGGTGATGGTGTAGAAGAAGAAAGAAACTTGGCATATGTGCCCTAGACTATAGAGTGCTCAACATGTACACCATCAAAGATGAGTTCCCTATTCTAGTCATTAATGATTTGCTAGATGAATTTAATGGAGCTATATATTTACAAAATTAGATCTTAGATCAGGTTATCACCAAATTCGAATTAAGGGAGAAGATATTTGTAAGACAACATTTAGGACTCATGAGGGTTATTATGAGTTTTTGGTGACATCATTTGGTCTTACCAATGCACCATCTACATTAAAAATTTTGATGTATTCCATCTGTAAGAAATTATTGAGGAAGTCTGTATTAGTGTTCTTTGATGATATATTGATTTATAGTAAGACATGGGAAGAACACTTGCAACATGTAGATCAAGTATTACAAGTTTTCAAAAATCATAAAATATATGCTAAGCCATCCAATGTGCTTTTAATCTCAATGAGGTGGAGTACTTGGGACACATAGTTTCACATGAAGGAATAAAGGTGGATCCTAAAAAAATTAAGACTTTCATGGAATGGCCTATTCCCAAAACTATTAAGAAATTGAGGGGTTTCTTGGGATTGACTGGATACTATAGAATATTTGTGAAGAATTATGGTTGTATAAGAGTACCCTTGCAGCTTTATTGAAGAAGGATTCTTTTCATTGGAATGATTTCCACTAATTCAACATTTGAAATGTTAAAGGAGGCTATGTGTACAAATCCAGTGCTTGCCACTCTTGATTTCACAAAGTATTTTATTGTGGAATGTGATGCTTTAGGAAATGGTAAAGGAACAATTCTCATGGAGGAGGGTTAACCCATTTCTTTTGAGAGTCATCAATTAAAGGGTAAGAATCAACTCAAACCTATTTATGAGAAGGAAATGCTAGTTATTCTTCATGTAGTAAAATAATGGAGGCCTTATTTAATGGGTAGACACTTCAAGGTTAAGACATATCATGATATCCTAAAATATTTTTTGGAACAAAGATTATACTCTAAAGAACAACAAAAATGGGTTAAGCAAAGATGTTGGAATATAATTTTGAGATTGTATATAAGAAAGGGAAGAAAAATGTTGTGAGATGCACTATTGAGGAAGGATGAGAAGGATGAATCTTTATTATGTGCCCTTTGAATATTATAAGAAGATTGGGTAGTAGAAGCCAAAGTAGAATGGAAAAATTATGTGGCTACAAGTAATCTCATTTAACAATTACAAAGTGATCCTAGGAGTTTAGATAAGTTTTTTTGGAAGGTAGATACTTTGTGGTATAAAGAGTGATTGTATCTTTGTGAGAATTCCTCTCTCAAATAAAAGATTCTCACAGAGCTACATGAGTCTCTAGTGGGTGGTCATTCAATATTTTTGAAGACATATCATTGGGTCAAGAAAGACTTCTTTTGGGAAAAGCTAAAAGAGGATGTTCAAAAATTTATGGTAGAATGTTTGGTTTATCAAAGAAATAAAGGGGAGACAATTAAGACACTTGGTCTCTTGCAACCCTTAGTTATTCCTAGCCAGCATGGGAAGAGGTCTCCATGGACTTCATCACAGAACTTCCAAGATCTAATGGTAAGAATATAATCATGGTAGTAGTGGATCACCTCACTAAATATGCATATTTTATTGTATTATCACATCCTTTTACAACAAGTACAATGGAAAAATCATTTTTGGAGAATATTCAAAAGCTACATGGTATACCTAAGGTTATTGTTAGTGATTGTGATCGTATCTTTACTAATAAACTTTAGAAAAATTTATTCAAATGTTTGGGTACTCAATTGGCTCATAGTTCTTCATACCATCCTCAATCTGATGGGAAAACAAAGGTTGTTAATGTAGCATAGAAAAATGTATCTTTGGAAATTTCCACACTCATTTGAGTCCTTCTTGTGGATTTTGGCTTAATTTTTCCTTGATTTAGTGTTGTAATGCGGTGATCCCATAATAGTGGTTTACAATTTTTGGCCAAACTGGACACTGAAATTATTAATTTTAACTAAATCTTCACATTCAGGCACCTATAGCGGCTAAATTGCGAGGAATTTGAGGATGGTGTAAACTAGAGTCTCATCAAATTTTGTCTGTAGATTCTAAAAATATTTTTTTCAAAATTTTTGGAATCAAATTGCATTTCTTTTTCCATCTCCCACGAAAATTGATTTTTTTCAGAAAACAACATTTTTAAAAAGTGACGCACACTGTATAACGCATAACTTTTTCCATGAAGGATAAAATTCTAATTCTTTCAAATTTAGATTTGTAACTTTGATATCTAGTGCTTCCACTTGGTTAGATAGTTTTTATTAAATATTTTTCCTTAATCAAGTTTCAAATTCAAACGAATTACAAATTGAACGGTACCATATAGCATAACTTTTTTTGTATATGTCAAAATTTTATTTTATTTTTTTTTGTTGTTGGATCAAGGACTTCAATATCTGATGCACTCATATTTTTCAATGTTTTTTTTAATAATCTTCTATTTTTCCACATGTGAAGAACAAATAAATTCATTTTCCATGAAAAAGTTAAGTTTAATAAAACTTAAAAAACAAATACATAACAAAACCAAAACATATTAAAGTTATATTCATTGGATAGCTTGTTCTGAGGAACACCATAATCATTTGAAATAAATTTTAAATGAATTCATTTGATTCCCCAAAAGCTAAATCAAAAGTGATTTTTTATCAGCATTTTGATAGGTGTAAAGGAGATGCATTTATAGGCATGGTTTAAAACTAGCGAGGTTCTATCCAAGGGGGTTTGGTCTAAGGTGATTTGATCAAACCCTCTTCAATTGGAATCCTTAAAATGGAACTTTTTAAGGATTAAATCATTATATTTTCTAAAAATATGCGATTTCAGCTAAAATTCGTTCCTCTCAAGAATTGTAAACCACTATTATGACAGCACCCAATGTGGTCAACACATTCACATTAGGTCTTCGACCCTCTTTAATTAATAAGAATTTTATGATGCCTAGTAAAAGTGTTGTGAAGTGTTGTAACACACTTTCCCACTTTTCTTGGATCTTATTAATATATTTCACCTAAATAACCTCTTTTTATCACTTACCAATCCTTATTTCAAAGTTTTGGAAAGTTTTGTAACAAACTTTCATGCTTTTCTAGGCTTGTTATCAATAATTTGGCCCCTTCTTATGCTTTAGTTGGCCCCATTTTACACGTACAAGCCTTACTTAAGTGTATTTTTGAAAATAATATCGATAAACATCATTTAATACATCTTAATTTCTGACACCCACTTAAAATTCCTAAGTGGGACCCATTCACCACTAGGGGTGAATGAGTCCCCTTTGGCTCAAAAATCAAAATAATTTCAAAATTCTGGCAGGTTATTATCTAAGGTTGGCCTGTGATGTGGTATTTTCAAGAAATATTGCATAATTGTGTATAAATATAGGGTATTACATAATTGTGTATAAATATAGGGTGAATCCTCTCATTTCCTCATTTTTCCTAATCATTCAAGCAATTATCAATCCATCACTTAAGCATTCTAGGTATTTAAAGCATTCTCAAGTCTACATTCATTAGAGCTATTACTTGCATGTCTTCATATTTCTACTTCAAGGGTTTGGTGAGTTATAGTAGTGCTTTTGTTAATTCATCATTCTCTTTTCATATTTCATTTCATTTTCAATGGTTTAATTACCAAACTGGGGTTTGACTAAGGCAGACCCCTATTCACTAACCCTCAACAATTTTTCCCCCTCTTTGCATGTGTTTTGCAGGTCTAGTGTACAAATTTGTCAAAGAGAAAGGTTGGAAAAGTTGTCAACAAATTTTCAAAGTCATTCAAAGTTGTCAAAGCCCTAAAATAAGCTTGGAGAACAACTACAGGTCAAATTCTGTAGTTTCTGATCTGGAAACCTGTTAGGAGCAGAAGTGCAGACCGGGAGCTACAAATTCCACTTCTGATTTTCCCAAAATCTGGAAGTAGACTGATATGCCATTAGTGGTGTATGAGTCCCACTGCCAAGCCCAAAACAAAGATTTTGTAGTTCTAAATACCCAGTTGTCTGAAACATGTTATGGCAAAATCTTCCTAAAACAGGACTAAGTCGCCTAGCTTGGCGTATGAGTCCCAATTGGCTTCAACAGTGACTTCTACAGGATTCCAGAGCTCCATTCCATCGTTTTCTAGTTTCCAGGTGCACACTATAAATTTCATAAGTTTTTTTAATAGTTTGTTTGCATTTTTAGTTCTTTCTGCATATCACAACGTGTTTTCAAACATCTTGCATTTTCTAAGTTTTGCATTAGTAGTTAATTTCTTTTATCAATTTTCAGCATCTAAGATATTCCCCTTTGATATATTTCAATCTCATTTGCATTGTAATCTCAAGGGCTTATTCTCGAATGAGCCATTAAGGTTTTTGGTACCTCTCTCCTTTTAGGTGCAAAACCCTAGAAGTGTAAGAGAGCCACATCCCAAAAATCTCTATTTCAGTTAATAAGTGTTTGGAAGAATATCTATGTTGTTTCACTTCAGGTAAATAGTCTCAATGGGTAGATTGGCTACCACTAGTAGAATGGTGGTATAACACTTCCATAGTTCATCAAAAATGTCTCCATTTATAGAATTGTGTGGATATCATCATCTTTCCATCACATCATCATTGAAGGTTTCACTAGAAGAGTTCACACTATGGATGGCCACATGATTTATCAACAAGAAGTACTTTAAGGACTTAAAGAGAATATATCCATGAAACAAAATCGAATGAAGTAGTTTGTGGACCAACACCATAGTGAAATAAGTTTTGAAGTTGGGGATTGGGTTTTCTTGAGATTACAACCTTACAAGAAAATGGCATTGAAGCAACAATTAAAGAATAAGAAGTTGTCTCCAAATATTAAGAGTCATATCAAATCATGTAGAAGATAGGTAGTGTTTCCTGCAAGCTTGAATTTCCATCAACAACACAAATACATCTAGCTTTTCATGTTTCTCATTTGAAGAAGGTAATTGGGAATAATATCCCTACTCAAACAATATTACCAAAGCTCGATGAAGAAGGAAGAATCATATTGGAACTAGAGTTTAAATTCTTCAAAAATACACAAGGAAGCTAAGGACCAGAAGAATCACTCAGTATCCCATCCAATGGAAGAATTTATCAATTGAAGATGCCATATGGGAGGATGAGGAGTTCATTCAAAAGCATCCAAAATTGCTTAGCATTGAGGACAATGCTTCTTTGAAGAGGAGGGCATGCTACACCCATAATATTAGAGTACATCGGGTTATGAATAGTCAAATTGTGGCTATCTTAACTCCTAATTAAGTCATATTATCATTAAATTATATTATTATTTAGTTAATTAGGTCAGCCTAGTGCTTATATAAGGTTATCTAAGTCAACCAAGGCGATATCCTAGGAATAAATAGGTATATAGGAGGTTGTGAGTCTTGTTTCATCATCATATGGTGAATTGTGTTCTCATTGGAGATATTTGGAGGTTTTCCCCCTTAAAATGGCTTGTTATTCTCAATTATTATCAAGTATTTGTAACATATTTTCTATCATATTCTTCTATTGTGCAAGTTATTTCATTACAAATCCTAATAGGTAGCTAAAGGAGGGAATCTTAATCTTAGGCTACTCTTGCTTCTATTATTGTTAATAAACCTTGTTGTTCCTTGGAGGGAATATATGCTATTGTATGGGGTCATGATCCTAAAGAAGCATAAGCTTTTAGAGCATAAGAAAGGCGTGAGTAGAGACTTTACCTGAACGGGAAAAAATGGAATAAATTTTTAGTTGGCCCAAGTATAATCTTTGTATCTAGTTATTGTTTCAAAACAAATGCTTCACTTGGGATAATATTAGAAATATAGGATTTCAAGGTTCTCTTAAATATGTTTTATGTGGCAATAATAGAAAAGTGTTGTTCACCTTTTCTTTTAGCGTCCCTTCTCCTTTGAGATATGAAGGAAATGGTGCAAGAGGTGAATTAACCTAATATTAATGCCACTTCTTTATTTGAGTTTTGGACAAGCTTGGTTTTTCCTCCTATGTATTTTCTTCTTTCCTTGTATTTGTTTGAGATCTTGGTCCTATTTTTATTCTTTGGTTCAAATCTAGCTAAAGTGGAACTGTCAAATTTTCTAAGGGTGCTAGAGTCTCATCATACAAGTTTGGTAGAAGATTAGGGATTCGGTCAAGAAATCTATCAAGGCTAAATGATTTTTTGAAGAGCCTCTTTCCCCTTCTAAATCTTATCTTTCAAGCCTCTTAGAGCTTTCCTTCTCAACTACTTCTCATAATTAGTTTGTCTCTAGGTTGAAGGATTCTAGGAAGGTGAACATGATTGGTATGTGGTATCCTCCCTCTCTTTATTTATTCAAAATTAATATTGATAGATCCTCACGAAGCAACATAGGTGTTGTTGGAATTCGTAGGGTTCATTAAGCTAGTGATAATTCTATTCACTTCTTTCATGGGGTGTTGCACTAATAATCAAATGGAGGCCCAAGAATTCTCATAGTGCTTGAGAAAGCTTATAAGTTGGGTTGGAAGAAGGTTATTTATGAAATTGATCCTATGATCTTAGTTTCACTTTTAAACAAAGAGAAGTTGCATGAGTCTTCCTGTAGGTTGGAATCTCGTACTAAGAAGATTCTTTTTCTCACCCCCAATTTTGATTCTATTTTCTTTTTTCATATTCCTAGAGAATGGAATGTCATTACTATTTGTTTAGTTAAATGCACCTTTGATGTTAATTAAAATTAGAATGTCATTGATTGGATATATATGTCTCTAGATAAATCTAGGCAACTTCTTTATCTTATTCATAATTATCCAACTTAACTCTCCTTCCTTGAAAGTCTTGGGAAATGTGAGTTTTGTTTGTATCTGTAGACATGTAAAATTCACCTAACACTTATCACACACCTTAAATGATAGTTTCACATCATCGACATCATTATCATCAAATATCACTGCATTTCACATCAAAAGCATCAAAAACCCTAAATTCATCTATTAATTGAATAATAGTACATTATTTAATTAATTCACTTTTTTCACCATTTTTGAAAAATTAAATAAATTTCATTTATTCAATAAAGTCCTAAAACCTTAATTTTTGCTATTAATTGAATAATACGACATTATTTAAATAATTCACTTTTTCATCAAATTCAATAAATTAAATAAATTTTATTGATTAATAAAGTCCTAATCTAACGTTATCCCTCCTAATTAATTAGATAATATCAATTATTTAATTATGTCACTAATTCACTTTATTCCCCTAAGTCAATTAAATTATTTTCTCATAATAGTTTAATTATGTCACTTTCTCTCCAAAATTGAATAATTTGAATAAACTATTCAAAACATCATCAAAAATCAAATCAAGCTAATGCAACTTTGTTTGCAAAATTCAAACTTGATTTGCACGTTCAACTGCAAAAAGAATTTAATTAATTAAATCAATTAATTACTCATTCTCAACCACTTTCCTGATTGAGCAAATTACGAATCACTAATTGCTCAATCTATTTCCTAACTAATTGATCTATTTCTTGACAAATCAATCTATTTCTTCAATCACACTAATTACGTAATCAATTTGCATAGATTATACCCATCTAAATCCTCTCAACATCTTTCGACCGTCGATCAAGATATTCTACTACACAATCCTGATCGTCCATTTTGAATCACAAAATCCATATAACAAACCTCTTTCCTCACAAAAAAGGGATCAAAGAATCAATACAGTTTACAAAACGAAGTAATGCAGAGATCATAATCACCATTGACAAAGCTTCAACCAACATCTTCGATCAAATACATGCACACTCTTCAAGCTCTCTCACACAACAATGGAGGCTTTGCATTGATACGAACAACCCAACACATCCTCGCGAACACACTCTAACATGGGATGGTAACCTTTCCTTTGTTTTTGAATTCATTTTGATATCATAGGATTTCATTGTTTGTTTTCAATAGCTTATAAAGCTTCATTTCATGAGTGAAGGAATGAATAATGATTGTTGTTTTTTATTTAGATTAGTTTCTATTCAATGCAATTATCTTGTTTATACTTACAAATTTCCCCCTCACATTTTGGCACGCCTAGTAGGACCATAGTCCTTAATACTAATAATTTTCTAAACAAAATTTGAAGTTGTGAGTCCTAGATGCGCTTTGGAAAAATCTTCACACACAGGTTCCAAAAGATTTTCGCACTTTACTTTATAGATCTGGTGCTTTTGAAAGTGATTTCAGCACTTCTAATAGTGATTTATGTGCTTTTGACTTTTTTTGACACTTCTTTCTTCTGACAGAGGGCATTTTTTATTTTTTTAGTGCTTTTGTCTTCCGATAGAGGCCACTTTTGCTTGTTTTTCCTCACTTTTTCTCTGCTGATCTGTGTCTGAAATCTGTAAGTTAAAATTTGATTTCTAATGCTAACGCGTGCCTAATTTGAATGTGTAATAAGTACTAATGTTTATGTATGCAGGATTTGCAGAGGTATAATGAGTGTTTGTCAAAAAAAGAACATTAACACTTTTTCTACAGGGAAGACAAACAATCGAAGAAATTTTAATTCTTAAAGCTTTCTTAAGTTAGGAAATTTTAATTTGGTGCTTAAAAAGAACCCCATAGACAACACATTTCGATTTAGTGCTCTAAAATGAGTCTTTTAAGGCTTTCCTAAGTTAGAAAATGATTTCATTTGGTGCTTAATTAGAACCCCACAAATGAATATTTCAAGTTTGGTGCTCTAAAATGAATCATTTCCAAGCTTTCTAAGTTAGAAAATTTCATTTGGTGCTTAAAAAGGGCCCCACAAACGAACATTTCAGTTTTGGTACTCTAAAAATGAACACTCTCAAAGCTTTTTAGATTAACAAATATTTTCAAATTAGTGCAATAAAAAGAATCCTACAAACAAACACTTTCCATTCAGTACTTTAAAAAGGATATTTGATTTTGTTTACCAAAGCGATTTCATTTTTGTTGATGAATGCTCGACTTCATTTTGTTGACCAAATAAGACAAGGATCTAGAAAAAACTTAGTTTTGGGCTTAAAATGAACAAATCAATTTTTGTCTTGCACATTTTCTATCTCATTGATTGATATTCAAAACACTTCTATTGGGTGCTTTAGAAAGAACCACTGTTATCTTGTACACACTTGTATTTCACTTCTTTTTTATAGCGCCACTCGAGGGGCTTAAAAAGAACAATTATGATGAAGTGTATTCTTTGTATTCCATGTTTGGAAAACTAGGTGACTATCCTCTCCCCTCACACCTTTTTGGGTGATCTTGGATGACAAAAATCATCTTGAGTTTCACACATTTTACTTCAAAGCATACCTTTTTAGAGGGCCTACCTTTTGAGACACATCCCACACTAGAGAACTCAAAGTCAACCCAAACGGTACTCTATTTTGGATCACTATATAATTATTGTGGGTGTGAGGAAAGTTCTCACTCACCTGGTGTTGTTCTATACCAACGAATGTCTCCCCTAGTATCTGTGTGATACGTCAAAACTTGCAAGGGTTGGGAGGCCTCTTAATTGAGTGAATTTTCGCATGTATAGACATCAAAAAATAATCTCCCCAAAACATGACTAACCAAATGTTTGTAAGATCCACCCCTTTTATCCAAAACATACTCTAAAGTGGTGCATCATAATTTACTTTTGAGAAGTTACTTACCAGTTATGACTTATGGTTGAGTGTAAAAAGCCTCTCCATTTGTTGCATGTAAAATCATCCCTTCAGGGCATGAGGTAATCCCACTTAGGAAGAAGTGTATATCGCTAGGGTGTACTTTGTCTTCACAAAGAATTGCCAAATCTATTTGGTTACTTTGAAAAACATCAAACTTGTGCTTGAATTAATAATGAACACATCCAAACAAGCACTTAACATGGTTTTGCAATGGAAAACCCCTTTAACTTAGAGTGAATCCTTTGAAAAGAGCCATCTATTTTCATTCCCAAAAGATATTGTAAAACAATACCTTTGAAGGTTTTTGAATATCTAGGTTCACATTTCAAGTCGCATTAAGGAAAAGGTAAACATTGGAAACTATAACTTTAGCATTTCTACCTCTATGAACTTTGAGCTTTCATGGAGGAAAACATGCTTAAAGTATAGACATTTAGGTCACATAATTTTAATTGTTGTGTTGCATGATATCACTTGCCAAATCTCAAAACAAATCAAACAAGATCATCCAAAACTGAAAAAATCATCAACGTCATTGCCAAATACTAAAATTGGAAGACAAAGTTGAACAAAGGTCGCTTCTACTACTATTTTTGTTGCACTTGACTAAAAATTGGTTGCACTTGCCAAAAAAAGCTCTCTTTTTCTCTCTGTCACATAACAGTTACTAATAAAAATCTGTTGCATTTGACAAAACCTATGTAATTGCTACAAAATTGGCCACACTTGCTCCTTTTATACCACACTTTCCAAATCTTTTCCAATGCACTTGATTATAAATTGGTCACACTTTCCCAAACAACTCACTTTTGACTAAGCAAATCACCAAAATTGAAAGAATACATACAGAGGCCGCACTTGCAAAAACATAGCACACTTGCTTCTCAAAAATCAACGCACCTAACAAAAATCTACTCGCAGTTGACCATATTGGTCACTTTTGCTCAAAAACTAGTCACTTCTACTAAAAAACCATCGCTTTTTCTCTATCCTGCTGAAAAAAAAAACAATTTGAAGCCGGTTACAAGATCCTTGTTAGAACAAAACAATTGGAAACC
>VDFB02379711.1:89458506-89495698 GCA_007258455.2 Sequoia sempervirens
ACTAAATTGTCTAGGATAACTTTTCAATCCCTATCGAAGCCGACCATTAATGCCTTGACGACATTCATGAAGCATATAAGTTAAACAAATTAACAATGACAATCATTGTCAATTACAACATGAGTAAACACAACACTATATAAAAATATAAATTCAAAACATATCATATATGATAGATGAACAATTTGATCCGATGTATAACCTTGATGATTAATTCTATTATATTCCAACTTCCATAGGCGAGGTGACATTCTTCGTGGTTTTGATGTACTCTCCTCTTTCCAATTAAAAAGATGTTTTTCAATAGTTCGATACTTATGATTTCTATGGAGGAAGTGCCTATACTCATCAAAAACTTGCTTTCCTAAACTTGTTGAATGACGAGATTTCATCTTTGGACCACAAATTGGACATGCAAATTTTCCCTTTGTTTGAAGACCTGCAAGATGATATATAATTGGATTAAATATGTCAGGTACATAATTATATAATGAATAGATTATTTTAAAAACATGCATATCTACTTCATCAAATTAAATATTGTTAAAGTGTAGTCAAACGTTATAACATACCACAAAAATGGGTTAGCCCTGGGGCATCATGAATTGTCCATACAAGCATTGCATGGAATTGAAATTATCTTTGTCCTATTGGTCTGGAGACGTCATACATAGTGACGCCATTCCATAACTTTAGTAACTCGTCGATAAGAGGCTTGATATATACATTCATATCTTTAGCTTGGTACTTACCTAGTTGAATGAACATAAACATTACATAATTATTATAGCCATTTTCTTGCAATATATATAAATTAATGTACATGACTATTGAATGAAAAAATATAAGTCATTATGCAAAAATAAGACAAATTAAAGTGCTACTACGTTAAAGAAAATTGATGTAAACAAATACACGGAACAATCCATTGACAACATTATGTGCTCCCTCTTTATTGACATCCACTTGGAGGAATGTTATTGTTGATAACAAAAGCGAGGCCACCTTGAGTAAATAATTCTGACTCTCCAAATGGATTAACTTCCGTCAGCTCCCAATGCAATTAAGAGATTACGAGGGTTCTTCTTCTTTAAAGTGTGTAGCCATTTTTCCTCATGTCCTAATCACGGGTATCACAAGCATTTGAAAGAATGTCATCTCCACTTCTATTTAGGTGCATGGTAATCCATCGAATTCTAGCTAAGCTTTAAGCACTAAATAATCATTGCATACATGGAATAATGGGAATAGAATGAAGAACCTTGCGAGGCACCTTTTTTGTTAGTTGATTTGTTTGATATCTACTGATATGACATTCCGGGCATTCTATTGCAAATTCCTATTGTTTATGATATATAATATGATCATTGGGACATGCATCTATTGCTTGATACTCCATTCCTATATCTTTTATAATGGCACATAAATCTCGGTATGAGTGAGGTAAAATATTTGATGGTGGTAACAAGAATTCACCAATCAATCTACAACAAAAAATAATTTGTTCATATAAAGAATATTAATGGTACGTATTTCATCCTTTATTTACTAGTGATGAACTAACAACAATTAAAATAGATGAAAAAAGATGGCATATATGACATACCTTAACATCCGTGAGATTACTATGTTTGATAAACCATTCATAATCTTCAAGTTCAACAGCAACAATACATCAAAGAGGAGATTTTTTTCAGAGCCTTCATAAAGGGGCTCGTATGCCTTCTCAAGTATAGGTAAATCATGAACATCATCAAAGTCATCTTGATCATCATGATCAGCTCTTCCACTAAATGTGTCATGGATCAATGTATTTGTATCATCATCTTCAACTGTGTTTTCTAGCGCATGATCATCTTCTTTCATAGAATCATTAACTTCATCTTCAATATTCACAACTCCATGTTCGTCTGCTTGCAAAACCACATTCTTCAGGCTGTGATAATCCATATCATCTGCCCTAGAGCACCCCACCTTTATAATAATGATAGACACTGTAAATAAACCATGGTCATAATCAATTGATTATATATATATATACATAAAATGTTAAAACAATATAAACATTTACAAATTCAATCAATATAAACACATATAATGAACAACTTACCAATGGGCGATAATCATGCCCCCCTCCAATGTGACCATGCTTCCTACAATGTTTCTCAGCTGTTGTGATTAAAATTTGTCTCATCTTTAAGCCCTTGCAATTATTGCAAGGTTAATAACATTTCCCATCACCCTTTCTTTTTAATCTAGCCCACAATCTATCAAGTAGTCTCTCCATTTTGTTCTCGACTAATATTATCTGACATGATTTTTCTTTACCAAGCTTGACTATTTAGATCTTCAAAAAATATCAAACTCACACTCCAATAATTTTTATTCATAGACAAGTAACATAATCTAATAATTCTAATGTTTTACATAAAAATTTGGCGTGCAACCACCCCTGCAAAAAAGAAGATAGTCTGAAGTTAATGAACCCAAAAAGCACTTTAAAATGCTAATTCCAAAACTTATTAAATTATTTTTTACCATGATTTCCAACCGTTAAGACTCCTAAAATCAGAATATTGAACTTGATCACAAAATTCCTACAATAATGGAGGTAGCGAGCTAGTAAGAGCAAGTGACCCATTCTTAAGGAGCAACAAGTTGGAATCATCATTACTAATGTCAATACGGATTTATCCTTTTATTTAAAAGATGCAATGTATGCCACTTCTTATGATTAGCTTGTCCCACAGGGCCCTGGCATTGAGATCATGGTGTGCAAACCTATTCCTTAAAATGGGATGTGGTCAGTAAGTGATCAAATCTAATCTAAATTCATCAATGTATAGTAGTATTGTAAAATGCAATCTCATTAAGAGAATGGCAGGTCACTTGAGATGTGGCAGTCAAAATAGGCTTGATGACGAGATAATAAAGCTCAAGCCTTGCATAGTAAAGTGGAGATTTTAACAGTGAGTTTCCTTACCACCTTGCTGACCTTAAGGATTTTTCAAATGCTATTGGTAGTGTTAGACAAGGAAAATGCAATCAGGGAATGACTGTCCAAATGAAGTAATAGTGGTAATCATAGGTTCAATGTTTCTTCTTAGCCATTAATGTATAATGGAGGTAGTGGATTGCATGTTTGAGCAGTGTTTTAAGACTCATCAAAGATGGGAGAATAGTGAATAATACCTTGTGGACTGTGAAGTAGTGTCAATAAGGTTGAAAGATCTTAAGAACTACAATACCATGAAACAATGAGTCCCCTGTAGTAAGTAGGCAGTCTATAGGGCATAGTTTGATTTTATAGAAGGATACTCATGAAAGGAATCTTCAAGTGATAGTGAGTTAGCTGTTTGAGATTGTAGCTGAGGGTGTAATACCCAGTCTTAAAGGAAGTTAGCAAGCAGTAAATGTGCAAGAAAATAGAATCATACACAACAAACAATTCACAATGTTATTTTCCATAATGCCTTGAGTTTGAAGACAAAAATCTCATTGCATCTTCATGATGAAAGTGGTGACCTTAATGGTCAATCACTCGCAACCATGATTTTAAAACATGCTATTGTGCTTATGGAGGCAACATTTTAAGCAAGGCAGTGAGTGGTGGTTTGGAACAATGGCAGGTATGAAGGACTTGCTTTATATGCATACTATGCAGTCTAGCTTAAGACAACGTTCTTAGAAGAAATTGATGGTGGATTATGGAACTCAAGGGTTACCATGAAAAGGATTAAAGCAAAGACTGAGATCTATTTAAAAACCACGGTCATGAAGATATTAAAGATGTCACATGCAAAACCTTAGTAGTTGGAGTGATGAATACAGTGCCAAAGAGGATAGTGTGCTGGGGAAAATTTAGGAGATCTCCACATTATCTAATTATAAGGAAATACATCATTTATTTATTTATTTAATTAAAAGAAATCATTCTAAACCCTATATAGGATACATTGATACTTCAAAAGCCTCTGAAAGAATTTGAGATTATGCAAATATATGTCAAGTAACATTCATAAGGTTTAAGAAAATCTTGATCACTCTAGAATAGCCATTAAACATGGGTTGGCGAATGCACTACATAATTGATATAACACAACCACTCACCATATCAATGGAGTTATGGAAACAACTTTGTTAAAATGAGGTAATCACTCTTCGATCATGCTATAATTATATCCTAACCTGTTAAACTTAAAACAACCTGAATGCACCCAATGATGATTGACACCTACATTATACAACCTGAATTAACTACATTATATGAGTGCCTCCATTTCTATGACAACATAGCCACATTAAACTTGGGTCACACCTGAATGCATCCTATATTTGTTATAGCACAATTGTGCCACATGACCAATAGAGTTATGGATCACATAATTATAGTCACAAGAATTTGTTCATTGGTTGTGATCTTATGGTGATTCAACACAACAAAATCTGGACATGAAATTCTTAAAACCCTTAACCTCTAAAAATGAAATCTGATGAGATGTTGCTTTAAAATATGATTTTCAAACCTGGAACTACAAATCTGACTTCACAACTGAATTCTACAAAAAGACAATGACTACCCTCAACCTGGTGATATCTTCTTGAATTTTTTCTAATTTTTCCCAAGAAAATCATCCTTAGTTCTCCACAAACTATCTCAAGTAGAGAAAAACATTGTCGCAATAAATTAGGTGCGAACTCACTTTTCTTTATGTCAACCACAGTTTGATTTTTTTTAATTTTTCATGTTTGTCGAAAATTCAACGAAAATGATAGCCGACATTTCGACGAATGTCGGGGATAAACTTTCAAAAATTTGGAAATTACACATCAAATTTTACAAGCACCCAACGAACATCGAATTTTACATATTTCATCAGACAGTTTTGTCAGATTTTGTAGTCAAATGTATTAGTGGTGTGATACATCAAAACTTGCAAGGGTTGGGAGGCCTTTTAATTGAGTGAATCGTCGCATGTATAGACATCAGAAAATAATCTCCCCAAAACATGACTAACCAAATGTTTGTAAAATCCACCCCTTTTATCCAAAACATACTCTAAAGTGGTGCATCATAATTTAGTTCTGAGAAGTTACTTACCAATTACGACTTATGGTTGAGCGTAAAAAGCCTCTCCATTTGTTGCATGTAAAATCAGCCCTTTGGGGCATGAGGTAATCCCACCTAGGAAGAAGTTTATATCCCTAGGGTGTACTTTGTCTTCACGAAAAATTGCCAAATCTGTTTGGTTACTTTGAAAAACATCAAACTTGTGCTTGAATTAATAATGAACACATCCAAACAAGCACTTAACATGGTTTTGAAATGGAAAACCCCTTTGACTTAGTGTGAATCCTTTGAAAAGAGCCATCTATTTTCATTCCCAAAAGATATCGTAAAACAATACCTTTGAAGGTTTCCAAATATCTAGGTTCACATTTCAAGTCGCATTAAGGAAAAGGTAAACATTGGAAACTATAACTTTAGAATTTCTACCTCTATGAACTTTAAGCTTTCATGGAGGGGAACATGCTTAAGGTATAGACATTTAGGTCACATAATTTTAATTGTTGTGTTGCATGATATCACTTGCCAAATCTGAAAACAAATCAAACAAGATCATCCAAAACTACAAAAATCAACGTTGTTGCCAAATACTAAAATTGGAAGACAAAGTTGAAAAAAAGTTGCTTCTGCTACTATTTTTGTTGCACTTGACTAAAAATTGGTCGCACTTGCCAAAAAAAGCTCTCTTTTTCTCTCTGTCACATAACAGTTACTAATAAAAATCTATTGCATTTGACAAAACCAACGTATTTGCTGCAAAATTGGCCGCACTTGCTCTTTTTATGCCACACTTGCCAAATCTTTTCCAATGCACTTGATTATAAATTGGTCACACTTTCCCAAACAACTCACTTTTGACTAAGCAAATCACCAAAATTGAAAGAATACATACAGAGGCCGCACTTGCAAAAACATAGCACACTTGCTTCTCAAAAATCAACGCACCTAACAAAAATCTACTCGTAGTTGACCATATTGGTCACTTTTGCTCAAAAACTAGTCACTTCTGCTAAAAAAACCATCGCTTTTGCTCTATCCTACTAAAAAAAAAAAAAAAAAAAAAAAAACAATTTGAAGTCGGTTACAAGATCCTTGTTAGAACAAAACAATTGGAAACCCAGATACGTCATATAGTCTTTCATTCACCTTCAACATTCCATCCTCCTTTTGGAAATCAAAATCAAAACAAACAAATCTAGATTATTCCCTCACCCACACTTCTAAGATATTAACAGTTACTTGAACCTTGAGGCTAGTTCAAGTAAGCTTTTCTGCAACATATCCTCTAGAAGAAGTGAGATATTGATCTAGGCCTTCCAGTATTTTGAGATCCAAGGATAGTGTCATTCCAAAATAACACTCAAACCTTAGGGTCTTGAGCCTCATAACAACCATATCAAAACACCAAAACACTTTCACCTTATGACCATTTGGCGTCTAGTTGTTCTAGTCCAACAATCAAACTTTATAGTACCAATCCTACAACCAAGTCTCACACACATTGAAGGTGAACAAACATAAATCATTAGCAATTTAAGGAGCTTCATATTTGAGAAGAATAAAACACCAAACTAGTGGAGAAATGCAACCAACATCCTAGATAAAGAGGAAGAGAAAGTAGACCTCACTGCTGGGAGACCCGTATTACCACCTCCTGCTTGGCAATAGGTATCCATCCTTCATGATCTTCGGCAAGAGAAAAATCCTCAAACAGAAATCCATATTCTTCCTTTCAAAGAACCGCCCTAGTCTAAAGTTTTCCAAGGGACATATCGTGAAATCTTACCATAACTGTAACATGCCAACCCTTCATTGAAGTAAAAATTTCCTAAGTTTCCACTATACGAGTAAATAAACTATGTAACAAGTCATTGCAATAAAAAAATATTTTCTTTAATGAGAATATACGAACAAAGATGCCATAACAAATTACAACAAAGATTTCATTTCATTACAATAACTTCACAAGTTACAATAATACATGAATGCATACATTTTCATACATGGCTCAAATGAGCTTTAGAACAAATAGCTTATAGATGATCCAGGATCCTTCCTTTCAAATCTTGGTTCTTTTGTCACCTGCTATGGAGGAGAAGCATCACTCAAGCACTTTTCTGCCAACCATGGACTCATATGCGGTCCCCCACACATCTATTATTTGATAGATGGCCATTCCCTTTGATGAAGAGATTGGTAAAGTAACCAAATAATGACAACCAACTGAGTATAGTGTTGTGTCCTACATAACTAGAACTTGTAAACCCACAATTTAGAACTAGCATGTAATATTGCATCACGGTGATCTAATAGTGGAGCCAAAGGAAGTCACACTACTTTGGCCAAAGTGTTCTCATTTTGTACTTTGAATGAAGGTCATCTATCACATACACTACTTAGGGCTGATTTGACTTAAGGCCATCTTAAACTACGCATAGGTATTTCCTTCAATGGATAATCTATCACCCTAGAGATAACCTATCACCATTTCTACATACTTGGAATAAATCTACTTAAACAAGTACACAAGCACCCTCCCATACTGAATAAATAATCATAGGAGTAAACTCAAGCTATTCTAGTTAAATCAATAACCTAGCTAAGAGTAACTTATATGCCACTCGTGTTTAATCATATCTAGTATGTAATACCTGTGATAAACACCAATCTCCTATTATGGAGTGCATACAAGACCATCATAAAAACAACATAAAAGCTTTTATTTCATTTTCAAAGCCATTATGCAAGTACTTGTAAAAGGCAACTCAAGCATTCACGGATAACAATTTTTCATAAATAAAAATAACAAAGAAGAATATCCTCATGCATGTTATCGCTTATTGAATAAATTGACAACAATGAAACTTCTCCAAACAACAACTAGCTTGACTATAGCTTCTCAAGAGATGTCACAATAAACCTCTAATACTCAATTTGATAGAATACTTCTCTCAAATACTACTCTCTCTCAATATAAAAAAACTCTCTCTCTCAAATAAAACTGAGTAAACTAATAATAATGTAGAGCAAAAATGCTTGCAATAAGGCATCCTCAACAAATGAGTTTTCCCTACTATTTATACAGCAGCAATGAGGCCTCACATCCTATAGATTAGGTGTGGATATTGACAGGAATTACCATGCACAACCTACTCACTCAACTTAGCAAAAAGGTGGCACAAATATAAGAACTTACTCAACAAATCACAAACCCAGATTTAGACACGCAAGTCTAGGGTTTCCAGCGCTATACAAAAATCAAATACTCCTACTCAATTTATAAAGCAACTCAGAATTATCCAAAATCCTACAATACGGATCACAAGCCAATGAATCCCAACTTGGCCATCCCTTTCGCATCTGACTCATAACCCTTCTTATAAAATCTAGGCTCGAGGTAGGAACTCGGCACAGCCAATCAAACAGTACCCATTTGCATCGCACGGATCGCATTGAGTCAACCAATGAAGTGATACCCATTTGAGTCTATGGAACCAACTCCGCTAGCTCAGCTCTAGCACTTAAAGTTTGCAACATTCTCCCCCACTTAAAATAGGTGACGCCCTTGACGCCGGCACGACCGTCGCGGCCATGCGGGAGCACCGGCTACACAACTTAGATCTTTGACGGGGCAGAGCGCCTCGCCAGGAACTCTACCACTTTCTCTTCTACCTGCCATAGCGTCTCGCCAGGAACTCTACCACTTTTTGTCATGGATGGCCTGCCCACACAGAGTTGTGACACTCTTGGATCAGAAGGAGTTTAATGACAGAGTAGACCTTACAAGGTACTACTTAACCAAGGCTAGCAACCATATGAAAAATAGTGTTGATACCAAGCGAAGGGAAGTTGAGTTCCAGGTGGGCAACAAAGTGTTGCTATGGATGGATCCTCAGTAGTTTAGGCCGTAGAAAGGTATGAGTCATGCGCTGCTCCGTCGATATGATGGACCGTTCAGTGTCATCAGGCGAGTTGGCAAGGTTGCATACAGGCTAAAGCTGCCCTTGCATATGAAAGTGCATCTGGTATTCCATATGAGTCAATTGAGACCCCATCATGTCAATGAGGATGATCTCCTATGCAATGTTCCGACCCGGGGTCCTGCCAATGTAGTTGACAGAGCCGAGCATGAAGTGGAAGAGATCATCGACATGAGAGAGTGGCAAATTGGCCGACACAGGTTGCAAGAGTTCCTTGTGGTTTGGAAGAACAAGCCATGCCAAGATGCCACCTGGGAGCAAGGCGAGGCATTATGGCGCACCGTGTGCGGGGTCAATGGTTGCTGCTCCTTTGACAGACTTGTTGAAGTAGTTCACAAGACCAAGGAACTGCCTGACTTCATGAACTATGTGCAAAGGTTCCCATTCTCAGATCGCCTAAATCTTCTCAGGATCAGGTTTGATGTAACCTCCACCGATGACATGTCCCAAAAATTGGACTTCGGACTGGGCAAAGGAGCACTTCTCTTTCTTCACAAAGAGTTTATTCTCCCTCAGCAACTAGAAAACCTTAACCAAGTGCTCGCAATGCTCCTCTAAGCTCTTGCTATAGATCAGTATATCATCCAAATACACTACTACGCACTTATCTAGAAGCAATCTGAATACATCATTCATTAACATGCAAAATGTGGCTGGGGCATTATAGAGCCCAAACGGCATCACAAGGAATTAATATGAACCATACCTGGTCATAATCGTCGTCTTTTCTTCATCGCCTATAGCAATTCAGACTTGATAGTACCCCTGCTTCAGATCTAACTTGGTGAAGTAGCTCGCCCCTTCCATATGGTCAAAAAAATCTGCAATCAAGGAGAGTGGGTACTTATTATTTATGATGAGCTTGTTCAAAGCTCGATAGTCAACGCACAATCTAAGACTTCCATCTTTCTTTTTCTGAAAGAGAGTTAGAGATGCATATGGGGAACAAGAGGGTTGTATGAATTCGGCTTCGACCAGCTCAATGAGCTACTTCTTCAACTCAGCCATCTCTGGTCCTAAGAGTCGGTATGGAGATCGGGCCGACGGTCTAGCTCCAGCTTCTAGCTCAATTTGATGATCAACACCTCATCAAGATGGCAATTCAGCTAGAAACTTTTCAGGCATCATATCGAAGTACTCAGCAAGCACCTCGGCCACCATTCCAAGATCCGTGGGACTCAAACTCTCTTCTTCATCCCAATCACCTATCAATGCAGCCAAGTATGCAGTGTATCCATCTTTGCAAACAGCTCGACCAAAGCTGAGAGCAAATAATGCCCTCGAACCAGCAAAAGACTTCACTATTTTCACCATACTAATATGATGAGCATCCAAGAATATAAGACATCTGAGGTGAGGAATCACCACGACCTTAGCCTTCTTCAAAAATTATTGGCCCAGAATTAGCTCAAAATCTTCCATCTCTATTGCCACCAGGTTCGTCTAACCCAGCCATGAGCCGACTCGTATCTTCACATCCTTGACATTTCCAATGCATTCTTGAGTCGCTAAATTCACAGCTTTAAAGGATGAGCTCGCCTCCTGAATAGTCATATTGCAGCTCTTTGCTTTCTTGTGAGAGATATAATTGTGACTCGCCCCGGTATCCACCATAGCGACCACTTTCTTTGCGCCAAAGAATATTTCCACAAAGCATAGCTCGTGATCTGGACGTGGTCCATTCGAGGCCGAACCCTCATCATTTTGTAATGCAAGCAACATCTGAATTGCACCCATCTCGTGCACATCTCCCTCTTTTGATCCATCCTTAGCAGCATTCAAGCTCTTCTTTTATAGACAATCTCACACCCAGTGATCGGGCTTGCCATAGAAAAAGCAAGTTTTCGCTTTCCTATGAGTTGTAGTCGACTCAGCATCCTTGCTACTCTAACTAGATTTATTAAAGTTAAATTTCTTTGACGAAGGCTAGTTAGAACCCTTACCTTTGTCATCGCACTGATAATTCTTCTTCTTGGATTGAGTACTAGAATTCCCACTCAGTGGTTTGGTGGACTCGCCTTTGAAGTCCAGGAGTCTGTCAGTGGCAGCGATTACTGCAGCCAAGGTCTACATGTTTTGTCACCTCAAATATGCTTGCGCCCAGGGTTGCAAACCCTTCATAAAAAAGAACAATCAGTCCATTTTTCTCATATCTTTGATCTCAATCATGAGCACTGAGAAATACTTAATCTAGTCACGAATTTTTCCAGAATGTTGCAGCTCCATCAATCGAATTCGACACAGCCATGCTGAATTTCCTGGGTGGAAAGAGCTCATTTGGGTTTAGAGAGTGGACCCTTTGTCCCATGGGAATCGATGTAAGTGTATTCATAGCTCAGACATTAAGTTCGAGGGGTCAATAGATCAAACCCCCACGGCACTGCCAATGCAACCTCAATCGGCTCAGGGAGTCGCGATGAGCTTACATTACAGACTACACTGCTCACAATATTAATGCGGAACACGGAAGTACAATGCATACATTCGAGCTGATAAAGAAACTACTTATATAAATGCATTCACAGATTCAACGCACAAAGAAATGCGACAAAAGTGTATCTAGTTTATTCAATTTACAGCAGCTGTATAGAATGAACAAAGCAAAAACCATCTCAGATTAGACTCAACCAACAATGTCTAAGCTATAAATACACTTACATCGATTCCCACGAGACAAAGGGTCCGCTCTCTAAACCCAAATGAGCTCTTCACACGGAATGCACCAAAACCCAGCTCGCCTCGAGCATCAATGCAAGATCCAATTCAATTACGTTATAATACAGCAATGCAACAATGTACACTATGTACAAACCCAGATTCAGACACGCAGGTCTAGGGTTGCCAGCGCTATACAGAAATCAAATACTCCTACTCAATTTACAAAGCAACTCGAAATTATCCAAAATCCTACAATATGGATCACAAGCCAATGAATCCAAACTTGGCCATCTCTGTCACATTCGACTTAGAACCCCTCTTATAAAATCTGGGCTCGAGGTAGGAACTCGGCGCAACCAATCAAATAGTACCCATTTGTATTGCACAGATCGCATCGAGCCAACCAATGAAATGATACCCATTTGAGACTACGGATCATAATCCAACGCAAACAACGCTAGCCAATCAGGAACTCACAAGTCAACACGTACCCATAAAATGTGCCACAAGATGCACCCACAAAATGCGCTGCAAGATGCGCCCACAAAGTGTGTCGCAAGATGTGCCCACAAAATGCAGATCCAATCACTGACACCAAAACTTCCAGCCCCACTTTGCATACAAGTTTCAACTCGGATTGGACTTGAGCCTAGGTCGGCTCGCCAACACTACAACTTCTGTAATTTATAGCTAAACTGGGCTATGTCCAACAAACTCAGCTAGTTCTTCTGATCTAAATTGATATAATGCCTCAGGAAATCCTCAAGAATAGCATTGATTCGCTCTGTTTTCCCATCTGTCTGAGGATGATAACTGGTAGACATCAGTATCTTCATTCCCATCACCTTGAAGAGTTCACTCTAGAACTTACTCGTAAACCTAGGATCACGATCAGAAACAATGCTCAGGGGTACTCCCCAATGTTTTACCACATGTCTGAAGAAATAGCTCGCTGCATCCTCAATTGTGCAACCTTGCCAACAAGAAACAAAGGTTCCATACTTGGAAAACTGATCGACAACCACCATAATGCTTGAGAACTCATCAACTTCAGGTAGTTGGGTGATAAAGTCCATGCTCAAACTTGCCCAAGGTCTGACTGGAACCGGCATCGGCTACAACAAACCTCCTGGTAACCGGCTCACAGACTTGTCTTGCTGACAGATCAAGCAAGTCTTCACATACTCTTCGACGTCCTCTTTGAGCTTCAGCCAGAAGAGACCTCGCTCAAGCAAAGCTATAATTCGCCTCTGTCCTAGATGGCTTGCCCACATGGAGTCATGACACTATTGGATCAGATCTCTTCTGAGGTCTTTCCATTTTGGAATGTAGACTCATTCACTTGAGAACATCAGTAGCCCCTTCTCTAAGTGAAACTTCCAAGTCCGTCCCATTTTTACCTGATTCACCAGTTGATATGCCTGGGAGTCCATCTTGAGTCCTTCCTTTATCTTCTCAAGAACCTCCTCTAATAATCTAACTCTGCTCTCTAAGTTGCTCAGCTCCTGTTGCAACTGGATCATAGCAAACTGAGCCTTCCTACTCAACGCATCGGCTACCACATTCTGCTTTCCTAGTGTATGAATCAGATCCATATCAAACTCAGCAAGAAACTCCTACCATCTGGCCTGCTTCAGAGTGACCTTGACCTGAGTCTTAAAGTAAGTTGAGCTGATGTTATCCATCTTAACAGTGAACGACACCCCCAGCAAGTAGTGCCTCCAAACCCACAAGAAATGGACAATGCCTGTCATTTCTTTCTCATGGGTCAGATAATGTCACTCTCTTTCATTGAGCTTCTGAGACTTGAATGCAACTGGGTGTCCATTCTGTATAAGCACACCACCAATAGTGAATTCTGATGTGTCAGTTTGAACATCAAAAGTTTTTCCAAAGTCTGGAAAAGCCAGCATGGGCTCAGAACATAGCTTTTCCTTCAGCTTGTCAAACACCTTCACTTGCTTCTCAGTCCATTCCAAGCTCGGTCCTTCTTCAACAAGTCTGTCAAGGGAGCAACAATCTTTGAATACCCTAGCACGAACTTTCTGTAGTAGTTCGCCAAACCAAGGAACTACCTAACTTCATGAACTGTGTGCAAAGGTTCCCATTCTCGGATCGCCTGAATCTTCTCAGGATCGGGTTTGATGTAACCTCCACCGATGACATGTCCCAAAAATTGGACTTCAGACTGGGCAAAGGAGTACTTCTCTTTCTTCACAAAGAGTTTATTCTCCCTCAGCAACTGGAACACCTCAACCAAGTGCTCGCGATGCTCCTCTAAGCTCTTGTTGTAGATTAGTATATCATCCAAATACACTACTATGCACTTATCTAGAAGCGATCTAAATACATCATTCATTAATGTGCAAAATGTGGTTGGGGCATTATAGAGCCTAAACGGCATCACAAGGAATTGATATGAACCATACCTAGTCGTAATTGTTGTCTTTTCTTCATCGCTTGTAGCAATTCAGACTTGATAGTACCCCTGCTTCAGATCTAACTTGGTGAAGTAGCTCGCCCCTTCCAGACGGTCAAAACAATCTGCAATCAAGGGAAGTGGGTACTTATTCTTTATGGTGAGCTTGTTCAGAGCTCGATAGTCAACGCACAATCTAAGACTTCCATCTTTCTTTTTTTGAAAGAGAGTCAGAGACACATATGGGGAACGGGAGGGCTGTATGAATCTAGCTTCTACTAGCTTGGTGAGTTGTTTCTTCAACTCAACCATCTCTGGTCCTGAGAATCGGTATGGAGATCAGGTCGGCGGTCTAGCTCCAGCCTCTAGCTCAATTTAATGATCAACACCTCGTCAGGACGGCAATTCGGCTGGTAACTTGTCAGGCATCATATCAGAGTACTCAGTAAGAACCTCGGCCACCATTCCGGGATCTGTGGGACTCGAACTCTCGTCTTCATCCCAGTCACCTATCAATGGAGCTAAGTATGCAAAGTATCCATCTTTGCAGACAACTCGACCAAAGTTGAGAGCAGATAATGCCCTTGAAGTAACAGAAGACTTCACTATTTTCACCATACCAATATGATGAGCATCCAAGAATATAAGACATCTGAGGTGAGGAATCACCGTGACCTTAGCCTTCTTCAAAAATTCTTGGCCTAGAATTAGCTCGAAATCTTCCATCTCTATTGCCACCAAGTTCGTCGAACCCTGCCATGTGCCGACTCGTATCTTTACATCCTTGACATTTCCAATGCATTTTTGAGCCGCTGAATTCATAGCTTTAAAGGATGAACTCGCCTCCTGAATAGTCATACCACAACTCTTTGCTTTCTTGTGTGAGATATAATTGTGACTCGCCCCGGTATCCACCATAGTGACCACTTTCTTTGTGCCAAAGTATATTTCCAGAAAGCACAGCTCGTGATCTGGATGTGGTCTAACCCTCATCATTTTGTAATGCAAGCAACATTTGAATTGTGCCCATCTTGTGCACATCTCCCTTTTCTGATCCAGCCTTGGCAGCATTCAAGCTCTTCTTTTCTAGACAATCTTGTGCCCAGTGATCAGGCTTGCCATAGACAAAGCAAGTTTTCGCTTTCCTACGAGCTGCAGTCGACTCGACATCCCTACTACTTTGACTAGATTTCTTAAAGTTAGATTTCTTTGATGAAGGCTAGTTAGAACCCTTACCTTTGTCATCGCGCTGGTAATTCTTCTTCGTGGATTGAGTACCAGAATTCCCACTCAATGGTTTGGTGGACTCACCTTTGAAGTCCAGGAGTCTGTCAGTGGCAGCGATTGCTGCAGCCAAGGTCTGCACGTTCTGTCGCCTCAAATCCGCTTGCACCCAGGGTTGTAAACCCTTCATAAAAAAGAACAATATGTCCATCTCGCTCATATCCTTGATCTCAATCATGAGTGCTGAGAAAGACTTAATGTAGTCACGGATTTTGCCAGAATGTCGCAGCTCCATCAATCGAGTTTGATACAGCCAAGCCGAATTTCCTGGGTGAAATTGCTCCCACAATGCTTCTTTGAATTCATCCCACGTAGTGACTTCCGCAATAGGACGTCCATCCTTCAAATCCTCAGCTCGGGATCACCACCGTGCAGTTTGGCGCTACCCGTAAGAAAAGTTGCATCAGATTTGATCTTGCCCTCTTCATTCAAATCAGAGATATTGGAAAAATACTCATCCATATCCCAAAAGAAATTATCTAAGAGCTTATCATTCCATTGGCCGTCATACGTCTCGGGATCACGAAGCTTCGGCACTTTGCCTCGCCTAGATTGAGCTATCACTGCCTTCATGACATTCAGATCATCAGTAATCCGCTTTCTTTCCTCTTTAGCTACTTGTGCATCTTCTGTCAGAACTTTGAGTCGGAACTCAGCCTCAAGATTCTCAAGAGCCACAACCCTTGATTCGAGCTGCTCGATTGTCTAGCAAGTTCGTGATCTATGTCACCATCTAGTTGTGCGCACACCATCAAATGCATCTTCTGCATGGTCCGATGCCGAGGCGTGCTCACTTGCATTGGCCATGAAGAAACCCTTGAGCTCACACCAACACAGCAGCAATTCTTGCACTCTGATACCAATTGTCGAGGGGTCAGGAGATCGAACCCCCGCGGCATTGCCAATGCAACCTCAATCAGCTCAGGGAGTCGCAACGAGCTCATATTATAGACTATGCCTGCTCACAATATTAATGTGGAACACAGAAGTACAATGCATACATTCGAGCTGATAAAGAAACTACTTACAGAAATGCATTCACAAATTCAACACACAAAGAATTGGGACAAAAGCTTATCTAGTTTATTCAATTTACAGTAGTTGTACAGAATGAACAAAGCAAAAACCATCTTAGATCGGACTCAGCTGATAATGTCTGAGCTATGAATATACTTACATTGATTCCCACGGGACAAAGGGTCTGCTCTCTAAACCCAAATGAGCTCTTCACATGGAATGCACCAAAACCCAGCTCGCCTCGAGCATCAATGCAAGATCCAATTCAATTACATTACAATGCAGCAATGCAATAGCATACACTATGTACAAACCCAGATTCATACACGCAGGTCTAGGGTTTCCAGTGCTATACATAAATCAAATACTCCTACTCAATTTACAAAGCAACTCAGAATTATCCAGAATCCCACAATACGGATCACAAGCCAATGAATCACAACTTGGCCATCTCTTTTGCATCTAACTCAGAACCCTTCTTATAAAATTTGGGCTCGAGGTAGGAACTTGGCGCAGCCAATCAAACAGTACCCATTTGCATCACACGGATCGCATCAAGCCAACCAATGAAATGATACCCATTTGAGACTACGGATCATAATCCAACACAAACAACACTAGCTAATCAGGAACTCGCAAGTCAACACATGCTTGCAAAATGCGCCCACAAAGTGTGTTGCAAGATGCACCCACAAAATGCAGATCCAATCACCGACACCAAAACTTCCAGCCCCACTTTGCATACAAGTTTCAACTCGGATTGAATTCGAGCCCAGGTCGGCTCGCCAACACCGCGACTTCAGAACCAACTCCACTAGCTCAGCTCTATACAAATTGACCTTCTTGATTGACAATAATAAGATACTTATTCAAATCAACACATGATTGATATGCTGCAATTCAAATTACTCAAACAATGAACATCTACAAGAAACAGGTTTCCAAAGGTGGTGCCAAGTAAATACTCTTTATCCAACAGTTGGCATGGTTTCCATAATATTTGGAATATGCAATATAAAATATGCAACACCAAGCTTGCATCAACTAAGTCTTGGTATGAGTCGATTCACACAGTTAATCAGTTTGACAAAGTTATCGACTTACTATTCATTACCTTACACACCTTTTGCAGATTACAAACTCATCATACGTGGGAAGCAAGAGTAATATGCGGCCTCTAAAATGCAGTCAACATGTACCATATATTTGACCCCTATCAGCTACACATTCTCTAAATACAACTTACTCTATGTAATGTGTGATCTAACTCACTTATCGCTAGCTTAAAGTCTTCAGCATGAACATCAAATGCGCTATGTAATTGTAGTGCTTTATAATATATATCCAATTATAATTTTTCCTTGTATTGACTAAAAGTATGCTTCTAAGGATCAACCTTTATCTTATTCATATCTATTATATATACACGTATATATGAATTCCTTATATATATATATATATATATATATATATATATATATATATATATGTATATGTATATGTATGTATGTATATATATATGTGTGTGTGTGTGTGTGTAAACACCTAAATTTGGGCACTTGATTTATCCAAATTTATCCCCTTTCATCTAAGCATCCCCTTATTTGCATTAATTAAATAATATCGCTATTATTTAATTAATATCCTTAATTCTTCCAAATCCCTAAGGTATTGAATTAATAAATAAATACCTTATCTCTTTAATCCTCCTTTTCATCAAATGAATTAAATAAATATCATATTTATTTAATTCCTCATATGTAACATCCTCCATCATTTTTATCTAATCCTAATTATTTCTCCTAATCTCATCACGTTGAATGTGCACATGCCTAATCCTTGATTAGGATGTATCACATCCTCCAACTTTTGAAAATTGGCCTCTAATCCCTCTTATCAATCTAACCCTCTTTCCTAGTCATAATTAGTTTATGATTAAGATGTCCACACCCCTAATCATCATTAGGGTCCCATCCTCCATAATTTTCCACTTGCCTTTAATGAGTCCTTAATTATTCTAATCAAGTACTTGCACAACCTTAATCATCTAATTAGGTCATCTCTAATCCTCATATCATTTATGGAATGTGTTCTTAGTCAACATCACTAAAAGCTTTCTCTTTTTGAACAAGGCATCTCCATTCCCCATGTGAATTTTTAATTCACATTTAATCCCCCAATGCATTTAAGGGAATTTTAAATTCCTTCTCTCATCCCCATGAGAATATTTGAGAAATTTTTAATTCCCCACTTGTCCTCTCACCCACATGGGGACAAGTACCTCCTTTATGAGATCTTGTCCCAATCCCAAGGTACTATGTACCCTCTCCATATCATGTACTATTCTTCCACCTCATGTCCACATCACCCCTTTTAAGCCATTTCACTTGCCACATGTCAAGATGTGAGGGCTTGTGAGTTCTCAACTCACCTTAGCCCTACATCTTGATCTTGGTGGCTCAATCTTGACCATCCATTTCCCTAGAGATTTCCAAAATCTCTATAAATACCCCCTCTTTTCTCTCATTTTAGGAAGATCATGCATTGTAGCCAAACTCTTGCAAAATTTTCCTAGAATCCATACTTAGCCATTTTCATGCTTGCATCCACTTCCACTCATCTTCTCATCCTCATACCATCATCTAGCTTGCATCTCTTGCCATCCAAGGAGCATACAACACCAAAGATCGAAGGGCCAACCAAAGGATCATACTTTTGAGAAGTTTCTCGGGGCCCATTTTCCTTTCCCATCCGCCTTCTCAAAGGGGGGATACCCTACCGTTCTCTCTCAATCTTCTGTCATAAACCTTCCCTTGTGAGACTAGGGCATCCCCTCTGGACAACCATATATGCCCTCCTCCAGAGCCATACCTTCCCTCCTCAACAATCCCGATCAATCACTTACTCATTCTGAGTAATCTTTTAGCTATTCCAAACCTTCATCTTCTTGTTTCAAGAATCATTCATCCGTTGTGAGCAATCATTTACTCATTCTGAGTAGTCATTCATCCGTTCCGGCCAATCTTTTACTCGTTTTGATTATTCATTCGTCCATTTCGAACTCTCGTTCTATCATTCCAATCATCCGTTTACTCGTTCTGAGTAAACGTTCATCCATTTAACACATCCTTTCATCATTATGAACTCTTGTTCTATCATTTTGATCATCCGTTTACTCGTTCTGAGTAAATGTTCATCCATTTTGCACCTTTTTCTATCATTCTGAACTCTCGTTCTATCATTCTGATCATCCATTTACTCGTTCTGAGTAAACATTCATCCATTTAACACATCCTTCCATCATTCTGAACTCTCGTTCTATCATTCTAATCATCCGTTTACTCGTTATGAGTAAACGTTCATGCATTTCGCACCTTCGTCTATCATTTTGAACTCTCATTCTATCGTTCCTATCATCTAGTTACTCGTTCTGAATAAACATTTCAAACCTCCTTCCTAACATTTTGAACTCTCGTTCAGTAGTCCTAATCAATCGTTTACTCGTTTCGAGTAATCTATCATCCATTCTGAGCCTTCATCTTCTTGTTTCGAGAATCATTCATCTGTTACTTGTTCTAAGTAGTCATTCATCTATTCCATTCAATCTTTTACTTGTTTTGAGTACTCATTCATCCATCCATTCCTCTAATCAAATCATCATTTTCCCTATCCAAATCCCCTGAACTTCATCTTGGGTTATTATCCAAATTGACCTAAGTGTCTGATATGATCGTCATCATTAACATCTACTTAGGATTGTCATCTATCCTAAGTTAATCATCATCGTTGGCCCAATCAATCCATTTTCAATCTCAAAGTGGATTTAGTGCCGCAATCATACGTTTATCCTTTAATCCGATCAATTAGTATCCTACGTCACCTAGGATAATCTCTGAACGGGGTTTACAGTCCCTCTCATCATCCTATCCGATCCATCAGTCAATCTTATAAGTCAATCAATCAATCCAATCCAATCTAATCCAATCCTTATCCAATCACTTTTGACCCAATCAATCTACTTCCATCTCGAAGTAGATTCGGCGTCATAATCATCCTTTGATAATCAAATCCAATCATCAGAATCAATCCCATTGCATCATCCAATCATCCTAATCTAAGCTTTAATCCAATCCCGATCTAAGCTTGCCCTAAATCCTAATTTGAGCTTTAGTCCATTTCCATCCAAAATATTTATCCATCCTCTTTATCCTTTCATCAATATGAATTCTTATCCTCCATCAATAGTGGTCAAGGGAAACCCTAATTATGTCGACGATGATAACGAAAGTCTTGTCGATCAAGAAGAATGTGACATAGATCCCCTTGACACTATCATTGCTAGTAAGTTTTCACCACCCGCTTTCCAAAATCCAATCACCCCTTCGAGTCATCCTATTATGTCTTCATCCATGCCTAATCATGCTCCCTATACTACCTTTGACAAGGGATATCCATCATATCCTCCATCCACATCATCCTCTTATCCAACATCTGCATCCTCTTATCCTAGTCCGCCATCACAATACCCCTATCCTAATCCCTCATCCACATCCTCCTATCTCAATCCTTCATCTGCATATTCCTACTACCCCAATCTCCCATGCCAATCTACTCACCCTAATCCTACATTCGCACCTTCCTATTCTAATCCAACATCCACACCAACCTATCCTTATCCTAATCTGACATCTGCAGTTCCCTATCTCCATCCACCACCTCAATCTTCTCATCCTAATCCACCATCCCCATACCCTTACTGTAATCCACCACCCGCATCCTTGTGTCCTAATTCACCATGCCAATACCCCTATCTTAACCCTTCACCTAATCCCCCATCTATTCCTAGTCCTGCATCCAATCACATTCCCCTATCTAATCCTAGTCCACCAATCTCTAGTCCTAATCCCCCACCAACCCATAATCCTTCATCCGCTCCTACCTCACCATCCAAACCTAGAGTATGCAAGTTCCTCACTCTAGAAGTTCTCCAAGGACTTATAACAAAGAAGACATCTCCCACTCCACACCTTGAAGTCATGGAATCATGCCATCCCAACCCATCATCCACGGTCATTCGTGACGAGACCCTTCTCCACCCAACACCTATCATTTATGATACCACCCCTAACACCACTCAAACTATCGAAACCATCACATCCTTTGAATCCACTAAGCCCCCATCTCCTACCATCACATCTGTCGAATCCATTGAACACCAACCCCCTACTCCGAGAGTTGTCAAACCCATCGACAACACCCAAATCCAATCCACTTCTCCCACTCCTAGTGTCACTAAAATCCATTCTGATGACTGCATCGACTCCTCCATCCCTCCATCTTCCCCACCTGAAGAGTCCCACCAAGTCTCCATTATCATGCCTCCTGCACACGATGAGTCATGCCAAGAGCCTGATCCACAACATGCCAACATATCCGCTTCTCTAGATCAAGATCCTACCATCCCATCTATTCCACCTCAAGATCACATTCCCCCATCCATTCCATTCCATGATCCCCTTGTCATTCAAGATCCCATCACTCCATCTCCATCTCCATCGCATGAGCCCGCTACCACAAATCCCTATCCTATCATATCCCATAATCCCTCTCCTGATACCACCCATCCAAATGTTGCTACCCCATCATCTCCCTCTTATGATCCCCCATCATAGCCTAAATCTACTATCCCCACATCGCTTGTATATTCCCTTGGTACTCTCACATTCTTCCATGGTGGCCTTATCATAGAAGAAAAACATAGTGTACTTACCACCCATCATCCTCCACCTAATAACGGACTCACATCATGTTTTTCAGAATAACACAAATCCTATCATGGATCGCATGCTCAAGAACATGAACTATCAAGGAAAAGGTCTTGGCCTTTATGAGCAAGGTATTTTAGAGCCCATCCAAGTCAAAGAACAAATTTGCATGCAACGTTTGGGACCTATTTTCCAAAACTCACAATCTAAAGATGTTGGTACAACCTCTAGACATCCTCAACAAGCCTTTTCCAAAAGAAATTCTAGCTCTTCCCTTCGCTCCACCAGATCATATGCTGCCATCCCTCCTCTATTGTATCGCCTCAAAACAACCATCCATATTCCTCCTTCATCTGCTCCATCCATTTTGGGTCCTTACATCCCATCGCCCATCCTCCATCCACTCCATCCATCTTGGGTTTTTATGTCCCTCCACCCACTCCATATGCTTGGGGTCTGTATATCCCAAGATCAGCTCCTCCATCTCATCCTTTCACCCATCCAACACCTATCCATGTCATCCATCATAAACATCCCTCTTGCATATCCCCTAATCACGATCAACAAAGGCACATACCTACACATTCTCCATCTACATGTAATCCTCATAATCCTACCTTCATCATTCCACATCATCCATCTCCTCACACCCATCCCATTGCTACTAAAAGCACTTTGGATGCTAAAGTAAAACTACATAAATCCAAATGTCCACACGAATCTAAAGCTCCCCATGTCCCCTCTAAATGACATGTTGAAGAAAAGAAAAATCAAATCCACAATCCAAATCAAACCCATCGGCTACAAGGGCCCACTAAAGCAAAAATCAAAACCATGTGGATCCCAAAGAAAAAAGATGCAATACCATCAAATGAAAAATTTGTATGAACATCCAAAGTTGCTAATCCAAAAGCTAATCATACACCCCTTTCATCTTCTAAGTCTGTTTTGGGTCCCTATGTCCCGAAACTCACTATTCCATCTCCTCCATTATCCCTACATTCTCCATCCATTAATCCTCTTATCTTTTCACATCCATCACCATATGTGCCAATGTTGGTCCTAAACTCACCACCCCATCACACATCCACCCCATCATTCTATCCATCCCCTCTTCAACATCCCATCCATTACCCCACATATCTGCCCCATCAAATCCCTCTAATTCATCCTTTTGCATAATCTATTTCTCCTAATAAGGTTGTACCAACATCCAGCAGTTTAACATGAGCTCTTAATACCTCGTATGGAACTTGATGCTTGAGTCCTTCATCCATATCCTTATCGCATGTCTTCCAAATCCACTTATTCACCTCCCTATCCTTATCCATCTCCTTCTGCATGCTATCCAAAAAGCCAAAAAAGCCAAAAAATCCAAAAAAGTCAAAAAATCCAAAAAAAATTAAAAAAATTAAAAAAATATAGTAAAGAGAAATAATTTGTCCAATGGTGAAAACTTGGCAAACAAGCGCCTTGGATAATTACCATGATGAAAACCTGGCAAACAAGGTGTCATGCGTAAATCCCCATCTGCACTTGGGGGTAGTTTCCTGATATGCATTCCCTCCATTCGCTATGCTTCCTGCTACGCACCCGTCTTCTTGCTATATGTCCTCTTCCTTCATCCCCTCCATCCTTCCTATCTTACACATCCTGCTTGTCATATCTCATTTATCCCGCACTCCATCCTTCTTGTGATCTTGGTAAAAAAAAAAATAGGGGCACCTATCTATGCATGCTTTGGACACCTCTTGGTATACATTCCCTTCACACATGCTCTATCATATCCCTTAATCACCCATCCTATCCTCCTCCAATTATCTCCTTCATTTTCCCATCTCTCATGCCTCATTATACATGACATATCTAGGGTGGGGGCATTTATCTTCCTTTGTGATATAGTCCTTGGAGACATCATTCATTCCATCAAAGCAATCCCTTTCATTTCCTATCTTCATCTCCTTATCATTATATCCATCTCCCCATCCTTATCCCTCTATCCAATCCATCCAAACAATCCTTTTCCTCCCCCCATCCTCTCTCCTCATCCCATCTCATAATCCCTTGACATTGGTATCTAGCTATAGGCTACTCCCCACGCAATCCAATGTCATCTACCTCATCATCATCACTTTTTCTTCTTTTGTGCCATCTTTTCAATCTCCTCCTCATCCCATCTTATAATCCCTTTTCATTAGTATCTCTCCATCATATCATCCTCCCAATTCACATTTTGATGATTTGGATAACTATCCCATCCCTGAGCTTTGTGTAGTCACCATCCTCTAATCCAATCCAACAGGTCTATCATGTCCCATCGTGTCAATCCAATCATTTTATCCCCTTATCTAGGGTTATCTCATCATCTTTTATCCATCACTTGTCTTTGGTCTCTCGCCAAACTACGTTGCCCTTGTGCTTTCACGTAGGCAAGGTCGATCATTTGATCCACCCTCGGGGTTCCTTTATCGCCTATCATTAGTCTTTCTACTTTTTCCATCTAATCCTTTATCATCTATCATCAATCTTCATATCTTGTTCCTATTGTTTGTCCCATCTTGGTCATCCATCGAGGTCTTCATCATCCTCTTTCCACTTTTGTCCATGGTTTGTTGTCAGCCTTTTATCAAACTACGAGGGCTCTGCGCTTCCGCATAGGAAAGGCTAATCTTTGATTGGCCCCCGAGCCCCTAGGTCGCTAGGATATGTTAGTCTCCTATCTTGTGTCATGTCTCATGTGTCATGTCATCAAGCTATTCCCTTATCTAGCTAGTTCTTAACCAACAAGATCCACTTGTATAATCAGATCCAATTGGTTTTGAATATCCTGAGTCATATCGGTTTTTCAGTTTAGTATCCATCATTGGTCTCAACAGGATGCATCCTTCCTAACAGACCTCATCAATCCCATCCATCCTCGTGATCCTATGGCAAAGGACATTTGAAATTGATTGTGATCTTTTGATGCTTTTGGCTTTTGTTTATCATTTGAGCTCCCTATCATCACTTGTCATGATCGCCTTGATCCATCATATCATGGTGTGCTTTGACTAGTCAACATAGGGGTGTATCTTGATCTTTTCTTTGTCTTCTAGGTTGTCCCACGTAGTACCCACCAAGATCTCTAAGGTCTTGTGTTACGTTGGGGCATCCTTGTGTGCTTGTGGTTATCTCAATACTTGGCCCGACCAAGGTCATCACGATATTGGGGTGTTGGGGTAGCCTTCTTGTTTGATGTGTTTGTTTCATGCATTAGACACTAATCTACCTTAGTCATTTATACCTTGGTGTATTGTGTCTTCTACTATAGCAAAAATAAATGCTTTGACAATGGTAAATTGCATTACGATTGCATTTCACTTTCCATTCCATCCTCTTGCATGTATCCCCCATCCTATCATCTACCAAAATCCCCCCCATCCATTCATCCTTCATCACGCTCCCCTCCCAATCTCCTGCCACCTTTTCATCCTTTCTTACCCATCACTTTGCATCATCTTTTTCATCTCCCCTTGCATCATCCCATCCATTTCGAGAGCACACCCGTTTTCTCTTGAACCTGCATGTCCTCTCAAGGGGGCATCTTCAATCCCTAACTTTCATCTTCACCCCCATCATCTTCCTTCCTAGTCACTTCTTTGAATGACTGGGGCATCTTTCCCAATCTAACCATCTTCTTCTAGGTTCTATGTTTTAATATTCTTTGAAATGATGCTACTTTGTAACACCATCTCAAAGAGGGGCAAAATGTAGACACCCAAATTTGGACACTTGATTTATCCAAATTTATCCCCTTTCGTCTAAGCATCCCCTTATTTGCATTAATTAAATAATATCGCTATTATTTAATTAATATCCTTAATTCTTCCAAATCCCTAAGGTATTGAATTAATAAATACATACCTTATCTCTTTAATCCTCCTTTTCATCAAATGAATTAAATAAATATCATATTTATTTAATTCATCATATGTCACATCCTCCATCATTTTTATTTAATCCTAATTATTTCTCCTAATCTCATCATGTTGAATGTGCACATGCCTAATCCTTGATTAGGATGTATCACATCCTCCAACTTTTGCAAATTGGCCTCTAATCCCTCTTATCAATCTAACCCTCTTTCCTAGTCATAATAAATTTATGATTAAGATGTGCACACCCCCAATCATCATTAGGGTCCCATCCTCCATAATTTCCCACTTGCCTTTAATGAATCCTTAATAAGTCTAATCAAGTACTTGCACAACCTTAATCACCTAATTAGGTCATCTCTAATCCCCATATCATTTATGGAATGTGTTCTTAGTCAACTTCATTCAAAGCTTTCTCTTTTGAACAAGGCATCTCCATTCCCCATGTGAATTTTTAATTCACATTTAATCCCCCAATGCATTTAAGGGAATTTTAAATTCCTTCTCTCATCCCCATGAGAATATTTGAGAAATTTTTAATTCCCCACTTGTCCTCTCACCCACATGGGGACAAGTACCTCCTTTATGAGGAGATCTTGTCCCAATCCCAAGGTACTATGTACCCTCTCCATGTCATGTACTATCCTTCCACCTCATGTCCACACCACCCCTTTTAAGCCATATCACTTGCCACATGTTAAGATGTGAGGGCTTGTGAGTTATCAACTCCCCTTAGCCCTACATTTTGATCTTGGTGGCTCAATCTTAACCATCCATTTCCTTACAAATTTTCAAAATCTCTATAAATACCCCCTCTTTTCTCTCATTTTAGGGAGATCATGCATTGTAGCCAAACTCTTGCAAAATTTTCTTATAATTCATACTTAGCCATTTTCATGCTTGCATCCATTTCCACCCATCTTCTCATCCTCATACCATCATCTAGCTTGCATCTTTTGCCATCTAAGGAGCATACAACACCAAAGATTGAAGGGCCAACCAAAGGATCGATTCGAGACAAGGTATAAGGTTTCATTTTGTCACCTTTATTTTGCATTGAATCCAACTAGGATAATCTTGAGGTGTAGATTGTTTTTAGTGTTATTTGCATTCTCTTGTTTGCTGCTCATTTTCTAGCACATAGATTTGACCTATCACAATATGTATATATATATGTATATATATATATATATGTATATATATATGTAATAATAGCAATGTTAATAATATGTGTAATATGTAATAATAATAATGTTAATATGTATGTAATAATAATAATATATGCGTAATAATATCGTGTAATAATAATACGTAATAATAATATATAATAATAATAATAATAATAACAATGATGATAATAATAATAATAATAATGTATGTAATGGCCAGTATTGTTATTATTATATGGTATAATATGTAATAATATGTGTGTAATAATAATAATAATAATAATGGCCAGTAATGGCCGTGTGTAATAATAATAATAATGTGTGTCTTATGGCTCGGGACTTATCGAGAGAGTGTTCAGTTTAGCTAGCTGACGCATGGATGTAATCATGATTATCTAATTTGGATGGATTTAGATCAATAAGTATATAAACACACGCATTTTATATATATACACCATGTTAATCCAAGTTTGTATTCTATTCGTTATCTGGATGAATACAAGAGTAATTAAATTCTCATAACAATGTAATATATTTATGTATATTTTACACGTACATATATACACTCACTCTATACAGGTATAAATGCTCATGTGTGTGTGTATATATATCTGGAATACTCATGTGTACCGTCCATAGCCCATTTCAGTAATTGGATAGGATACGTTAGGCGATAATACGTATATATATATATAGAGTCGATATTATGTACAATATTGTTATCTTGCATAATGATGATATATATATATATATATCGACTATATATATATATTTATATATATTGTATATAAATATGTATATATATATATATGTATATATATATATGTATATATATATACATATTTATATACAATACATATATATATATACAGATATATACATATATATATCATTATGCAAGATAACAATATTGTACATAATATCAACTATATATATATACACATTCCTCTATGCTCATGTATACATACGTATACATGTATTTATGTATATATCTTATACATATATATATGTATACATTCGATTGTATAATTAAGCACATGCATATTTAATATGTTCACACATATATCAGGTTATCATATTCTTGTCAATACACATATTCATTAAGTGTATATATATTCACATATATATATAATTGATTCATCATGTGAGTATGTTTATAAGTATTTCTACTTACACATACATGCATATGATTATGCTCACACACAAAACAATGTATGTATATACATGGATACTTTTGACATAGATATGTATCGACAGAAAGCTCAAAAACACATAACATCATAATAACATTTATATACGTATATGCATGTCTATACATATGTCGTCACAATCATGTGGCCATCCCATTATATCCATTGTACGTGTATGCCAACATATGAATATATATGCATATATGCATATATCCCAAATACTCATTCAACCATATAATTAAGCATAGTAAGATAAGGAAGGAACTCACAAGCTCAAACAAATAACATCACCCTATAATGCACTCAATAGTAAACAAGACCCTTACTAATGCAAACACATCAAACTAAGGATGACTTACCTACTTCCCACATAATTATCCAACTCAATCAATCTATTGTGAGTGTGTGAATAAGCTTAGATAGGTTACATTACTGGCTACCCGACCAAGATCTTCTCCTGAGTGATACTTCCCCTCTGCCTAGAGGAATGAACATTTACCTGCATCCACATTCTCAAAATATGCCCAAGGTAGTCAGCTATTCAACAAAATATGCATTACACATAATACATCTCATAGTTAGAATATTAATTAATAACCATCCATTTCACATATATGCATTTCTTCATATAACATTAAATAAAATAGCGTTCATTCATATTAAATTTGATAACAAGGTACGGCTTACATTTTATTCACCATCAAAATACAAAATTACATTCACATTTACCCTACATAGTAGTAGTAAATAGTAATTACATAATTGGGGTATAACAACAACTGGGAACTCTTGCTAAGAAAATTTTATATATGCTTTTCAATGGGTGAACCAGACTTGAATACTCAATAAAAATCTCAAAAACAAAAGCAATTTCATTTTCCTTAAAATAGAAAATCCCAAAAGCAAAAGCAATTTCATTTTCCTTACTACAAAAATCCCAAACAAAAAAACAAAAGGATTATTTTCATAGTTAGGAGTCACAAACGTTCACAAAGCTTGTCAATTGTTTATGGCAATTATGAGATCACAACATAGAAAAAAACATGGAGGCCAACAAAAGTAGTTCTATAATACCCCCAACAAACACCACAAACGACAGAAGTAACCCATTGGGATATAAACCAAGTGACCAAGTTACAACAAGGTATTGAGCATCAAAACATCCTAAACACGCAATCATAACATCTCAAACAACATGTCAACATCAATCTATTACCCAAATCACTCTTATCAAGGGTCACAACATCAAGTAGGGCAACAAAATCAAGGGTTTCAAAATCACCATCAAGGAATAAGTCTAGAACAAAAAATTTCCCTAAATGAACTTAAGAAAAAAATTGAGGAACTTGTACAAAATCAAAATACGATGTATCACCAATACCATGTTCAACGTCTAAACATTGTATATCCACAACAAATGAACATTATTCCACAAACACCTCAATATCTACATCAACAACACTTCCAATATCGTCAAAACATTGATTCATATCAACAACAAAATCATCAACAACAACAATGGTTGCAAAATCAAAATCAAATCCATCAACACTATCAACCTTCAAACCAAGAAATTCCATCTCAAAATCTATCTCCACCACAACCAACCTTACAATCAAACCATACTGCTAAACGTGAGTACACTCCTTTAGGGGAGTCAATTGAGGGTGTGTTAAACCAACTAGTCAATGCCAAACTTATCGCACTTCCAAAACCACCACAAAGCGGTGAACCTAGCATCAAATTCCCATGTTACGATGACAAGATCTATTGTAAATACCATGGAGTAAAAGGTCATGATGCATCAAAATGTGTTACACTCAAAAATATCATCCAAGACCTTATTGATTAAGGAGAAATAGCTATTGAATACGACATTCAAGGTCCATCTACCAATGAAAAAATTGACAATATATCAAACTCAAATGTTGAAAACAATGATCAAGAGCTATTTATCACTAATCACATTGACAATGTCTCTACATCATCTAGTGAGCAAGAGGACATAAATCAAGAATTTAATCCAAAGCATGATCAAAATCAATCACCAAAGTCTAGAAATGATCCAGTACAAGATATATTGATATCATCCAACCTCATGACAGTACATATTGATGATCAAGAGACTCTTAATCCCACACTTATACACAACACAAAAAATCTAAGCTAAGATTTATCACCCATATGCCCACATTTTAAGAAAATACAAGGATCCTTTACAAGCAATCCTTTCTTTGAAATTGAACCATGTCAACAGCACAAACCAAATCATATCAAAGATAATACCACACAAAGTCAAGATCAAGAGTCCCTATCATCAAAATACTATAAGGACTTGGAATATATCTTCTAAGACATCCAAGGTTTTCCAAAAGAAGAACAAATCCATACACCAAGCACACATATATCTACCCATGAGATGCTTACTCCTAATGGACATGTAGATGATCTTCATCCAAAACAAGAGTCTCATACTCTTGATATCATAAACAAGGAACAAGAGTCACCTACTCTTAACATCTTTACACATGATCAAAGCATAGCAAAATCTATAGAAATATCTGAAATTGATCAAGAAGAAGCATTAAGATCAGAAACATCCTCCAGGTAGGTGAAGACATCGAGCATGAAAATATGGAGCATAGTATCTTAAAATCAGCAAAGATAAATAACAATCCTAAGCAGTTGAGCATTGGGTATACAATAGTCAAAGAAGCACCAATATATTTTGAAGAGCCATCAAAATCTGATATTTCACAAGTTCAAGTTAAAAATATCAATTAGGAAGTTATCCCACATACGAAGGATCCTATCGGTGAAGAAGCTATCACATTTGAAGATCCACAACAGAGCAGAGAAGGACTAGCACCTTGTTTCCAAGCTAAGAAATATCCTATTGTAAATAAAATTTTCAATGGATTCATTATCAAGATAGAGGATTAGGCCTACATGAACAAGGTATCCTAGAACCAGTGCAGATTATTAGCAATCCTAAGCATCAAAGTCTTGGTTATTCAACAATTAAAGGATCTAAACATATCAATGATACCTCATAATATTGGGGGCAACTTTATCTAATACAAGCATCAACATAAAGAGCACAAAGGGTCTTTATGATGAAACCGCTACCAATGCTACAACTAGTTGTATCATGAATCGTCATCCACACATATTTCAACCCTTTGATTCGGACCAACAACAAGAGAAAAGGCTATATCCAAGAACAAAACAATTCATTGAAGCAAAAGAATCAGTTAAAAAAATGGACAAGAAAAGTTTAAATGGATACAAAAGAAAAAGCAAGAAAATCATCCCTATCAAATTCCATTAGCCAAAAAAACTATGGGGCAAAATAAAAAAGGGAAGTTCATCCATCGAAAAAGTCCAACAATGCAAAAGAAAGCTTCAAGAGTGGTGTACAAGGTATATCAAGATGTTGGTCCTAATCGAATCTTCATATCCACCCATCATTTCTCATCATCCCAAGTTTGGAAAGTCAAAGATTCCAAACTGTTGATTGATCCGTTTGAATCTCTTTTACCTCAATGCATTTTGTCATCCATGATATCCAAATCTCACATTGACCAAGTATTAGTAGCAACTCTTTATCATAAGGACTCTAAGGGCACTATATCACGATGTGCACATCAAGGTAAGGCTAACTCCGGTATCAACAAGGAAGAAAATAATTATTAGGGGATACATTCAAGCACTTGTATCCTAGCAAAACAACTCCTCCAAGCAGGATATCGTTGGCACATCATGCCAGCAACAACAACCATATCAGCACCAAGAACATCTACATTAGCACCACCAATGGTTCAACATGAGCAAAAATATTGTCACCATAATGAAAACCTAGTAAACGGGCGTCTTGTGTGACATCAAAAATTAATTAAAAACAAAAAAATCAAGAAAATAGTCAAGAAAAAAATCATCCTCCAATAAAAACCACTATAATGGCACTTTGGACAAGTACCATGATGATAACCTGGAAAATAGGTGTCATGTGTAAGAATCGAGCATCTACGTACATCACTTCAGGTGGAAGCATCTCAGCCTATCCATAATAAATCAATCCATTTTTATCCAAATCCAACTTATCTTGATTTTTACAAATGTTTGGTATATACTTTACATTTGCTTATGGAAAACATCTTGACATGGGTCACTATCATTGATCCTATCCTACCCAGCATTATCTAAGCCATAAGGCATTGTCCAAAATGGGCATACTCTATCCAAACATGCTATCCTATCACAAGATAACCCATTACCTACATTGCTAGACACTAGGGAGCAAGTACTTACATCTTGCTTCAAAATAAATCTTGATCTATGTCTTCTAGCTCACGTTGTGATCTAGGAATTGTCTCAACAACAAGATGTACCACCAACACACTATTAGGGTAACCTTTGAAATAGTTCATCCCAACAATAAGGTATACCACCAACACACTATCAAGGTAACCTTCAAAACAGTTTGTCCCAACAACAAGGTATACTACCAATGCACTACCGGGGTAACCTTCAAAATAGTTCATCTGAACAACAAGGTGTACCACCAATGCACTACCAAGGTAACCTTCAAAGATATCAACAACATGGATTATTCCTTCACACAAAATTCTAAAATATCAACATTTTATTGAACCTCACGACTAGTTCAAGTAAATTTCCTGCAACATATCCTCTAGAAAAAGAAGTGAAATATCAATCCAAGATTTCAACATCTTACATCCCAGGTAAAAGGGTAAAAATCCAAAAAAAATAAAAAAGCAAGAAAAACAATAAAGAGAAATAAAATATTCTTTTAGTGAAAACCACTTTGAGGTGCTTCTAGAATAGGTACCATAGTGAAAATCTAGCAAACGAGTGTTGTGTTTGAATAAAACTTGCATCGTTATCTATCGGTACTATCCAAAGCATCACTCATTCAATCCATAATAAAGCATGTATCCAACCATGGCTCATTACTGATTTAGGAAAGCGGTCTTAACTCCAATTGGGGGAAATTTCCTGAATTTGAACGTGGATTAGATCTTTATGCATCCTATCATGGTCAAAACTATCAAAAATTTAAAAAAAAAATCTAGAAAACAACAACAAAACAACATTGTTGGATTATTCCTTCTCAAAAAATCTAAGATATCAACATTTGCTTGAACCTCATGGCTAGTTCAAGTAGATTTCCTGCAACATGTCCTCTAGAAACATAAGTGGAATATCAATCCAAGTTATCAACATTGTTTGGATCCCAAAAATAATTTATGCTTTGAGTCAACAGGTCAAACTACGTGGTCTCTGCATGTACAACATAGGCAAGGCTTATCTCTGATCAGCCCCTAAGACCCTAGGTCAATCCCCTTATGTTTTTATCATGCTTTCTTTCAACTTAGTCAAAAAAATACGAAATCCAAAAACATTCACAAACCATAAAATCCAAAAATAGCCAAAAAGCAAAAAAGATCAAAAACATGTTTTTGTCCAACCAGTTGAGCTACATGGTCTTTGCATGTATAACGTAGGCAAGGATTATCTCTAATAAACCCCTAAGGCCCTAGGTCATTCCCCTTAGGTTTCTATTATGCTTTCTTCTAACTTAGTCAAAAAATACAAAATCCAAAAACATTCACAAAATACAAAATCCAAAAACATTAACAAAATTCAAAATTCAAAAAATTCACAAAATAGAAAAGATAAAAAAACATGTTCATGTCAAACCAAGCGAACTACGAGCCTCTGTGTGTAAAACGTAGGCAAGGCTTATCTTTGATGAGCCCCTGAAGCCCTAGGTTAGTCCCATGAAAACAATAAAAACATCATAAAATTCAAAAAAAAATCAAAAAGCCTTATCTCTACCATCACAATCTGTAATAAACTTTTCACCCATAATAAACAAATTGTCACCTTCACCCTTTGATAAAACAGACAAACAAAAAGAGCAAACATTAAAAGCTAGAACTTTCAAGCAAACAATCACAAAGATTTGATTGCAAAACAGTCAAAAACAAGGCTAAATTATTAACTACCTATCTTTTTGACAATTCACCAACAACATCCTGAGATATGCCTTAACAGATCCATTCCTACGATAGACATGATCAACACCGGATAATAGCCCCACCCCAAACAAATATGGCAAGTGATATTGCAACTTTTTTTTTAATCTTTTTTATAGTCTTATCTTTATGATTTATTTTATTGACTCATTCCTAAGATCTCTTGAGGATGTCCATAAGGATTTAGAGAATGAATGGGGGAAATCGAGCATCATTTTGGTTTGTTGTTAGTAAGATGTTTTTGTAACACTACCACAACAAATACTTTCTTTATTGAGTGTATGAAAGTTGTTTTAAGACAATTCGTGCAGCAGTTGCATGTTAGGTATTCCATACCTCTCTATGTAACTGGCCCAAAAAGGTTTTAACACAACCCAACCATATATTTTAAACAAATTTTTCATATGTCTGGTATAAGCAAGAATATTCTTTGTTTGTCGAGTCAAATTCAATGCAATGGATACAACATCACCTTGGTCATTAATACCCTAGTGCATCGTATCTGTTTGCTACATCAAAACGGGATTGTTCAAAATGCAAAGCCTCCAAGAAAAGTGAAAGCAACTCATTAATACTAACAACATCAAATTTATATCCATCATCAAATATTTCTTCTAACATCCATCCTGCATCACAATATCATTAGTACCATATCCATCCTACATCCACAGTGTCGTCAATACATATCATGATGATAATAAAACAATGAAAACATCATGTATCATGTATAAGACATACATCCATCATATACATAATAAAACATCATATGATATAAAATATGATCCATTCATCCACATCATATGCATACATTAGAAAAGTACAAAAACATGTATAAGCATACATCATCATACATCGCCATCCATAAATCATCACATAAACATATAATGAGGTGAATCAAAGCATGTATATCTCATATATATCATCATAAAAAAAGGAGAATTTCATAGTACAACATCATCAATGAAACAAGTGTGATAGGATAATACAAAAATATACATATATATAAGAGGCCTCAACTGGGGTGATGAATATATATACAAAATCATGTCTACAATATAAGTCTCTGAATAACATCATAAAAATCAAGTACAAATATGACACTCCCCGACAGGAAGAGGAGGACTCTAAGGACCAGGTTGTAGATCACCCTCTAGATCTAGTTGTCTAACAGAGTGCCCACCTGACTCGGCACCACCCCCCACAACACTAGGCTCTCCAAACCATGGATGTCATAGTGCCTATAAATAGAGGCCTCATACAAAGTCTAATATGTCAACATCTATAACAACCGATCTCTCTCAGCTAGTATACTATCACGCTTTGTCCTTAGACTGTCCCTCTCAGTGGTAACAACCTGCAACTATGTCTCAACAATGAGACAACACCCAATATCTATGTCTCACTCTTCCCGGAAACCACCTCTCTCCTCGTCAACCTATGATGCCTACTCTGCCCACTGTGGGATCACCACCGGGATCTGTGAATCTCAAAGGAACGCATTGTTCCCACCACTAATCATAATCAAGAGTAGTACCTAGATCCACTAAGCCCACTGGACAACCCCATCCAACTAGGGTAAGAGATCTGAATGTAGCAATAGCAACATCTTGATCCACCTGCAAACCCCAAACATGAACCTCTTTGGTGGTCTGACCAAACCGAGCCTCATAAGTGTCTAGAAATTGACCCTGTCTCTCTCCAAACTACCTACAAACCTTGTCAGGAAGATATCTCTCCAAAAGAGAGTGTGAGCGGTCGATCAACCATATAGTATGTCTATAGTATACCAACTACTCCTGATTTTCGGGCCAGGCCTCACTATCCATATAAGGTATCCATACAAAACCTGACATATCATCAAATACACGACGCTAGTAGGAGAGTTGTCCAAGCAATGTATAATGTAAAAAATCTTTGTAACTATAAGAGTAGGGATCCTCAACAGTATGATCCAATATACCATTAGGTCAATTCACTAAGATATGCTCCCAGACCCATACATGAAGAAGAGAAACACTGGCGGAAATAGATTTCCCACCCAAATATGCAACCTCATGCATATCTTTGTATAGGTGGGCAAGAAGAAATGGACCCCATGCATATTTGGTCCCATGCTCGAACATCTGCTCGATGCAAATACCCCATCCCACAAGAAACTGATAGCCCCACCTATAGGGAACAACAAGCCCCAACACCAAACCACAAAGAACAAGGGAAATGAGATTAACACTGCCAACAAAATCTAATAAAACAATCTTCGACTGTCAAACCTCCAAATATCTCACACCAAGAATGTGACACATAGCCCAGGTGCCCCATTGCATGGAGTATGTAATGAGTTCTCCATGAATGGGTATGCAAAGGATCCTCCACACATCCTCAAGAGTGATGGTGGCCTCCCCAGTAGGTAGATGAAATGAAGAGGTCTCTGAGTGCCACCTCTTCGCAAAAGCAGTCATCATCATGTTATGGAATCTAATGGTGGGCATGTAACAAATGTGCCACAACCTGAAAAACATCTAGAAAATCTCAATTTAGCTCATGAAACTTGTGCAATCAAGTCAAATAGATCATGTGATCGTCGCTCCCTCAACTAGAGTGGATTAAGGACCACCTATAATCATTAAACCCACAATGTTAAGGATTCGCTATGAACACGTAAAATG
>VDFB02379711.1:89495798-89545524 GCA_007258455.2 Sequoia sempervirens
GTCAACATCACTAAAAGCTTTCTCTTTTTGAACAAGGCATCTCCATTCCCCATGTGAATTTTTAATTCACATTTAATCCCCCAATGCATTTAAGGGAATTTTAAATTCCTTCTCTCATCCCCATGAGAATATTTGAGAAATTTTTAATTCCCCACTTGTCCTCTCACCCACATGGGGACAAGTACCTCCTTTATGAGATCTTGTCCCAATCCCAAGGTACTATGTACCCTCTCCATATCATGTACTATTCTTCCACCTCATGTCCACATCACCCCTTTTAAGCCATTTCACTTGCCACATGTCAAGATGTGAGGGCTTGTGAGTTCTCAACTCACCTTAGCCCTACATCTTGATCTTGGTGGCTCAATCTTGACCATCCATTTCCCTAGAGATTTCCAAAATCTCTATAAATACCCCCTCTTTTCTCTCATTTTAGGAAGATCATGCATTGTAGCCAAACTCTTGCAAAATTTTCCTAGAATCCATACTTAGCCATTTTCATGCTTGCATCCACTTCCACTCATCTTCTCATCCTCATACCATCATCTAGCTTGCATCTCTTGCCATCCAAGGAGCATACAACACCAAAGATCGAAGGGCCAACCAAAGGATCATACTTTTGAGAAGTTTCTCGGGGCCCATTTTCCTTTCCCATCCGCCTTCTCAAAGGGGGGATACCCTACCGTTCTCTCTCAATCTTCTGTCATAAACCTTCCCTTGTGAGACTAGGGCATCCCCTCTGGACAACCATATATGCCCTCCTCCAGAGCCATACCTTCCCTCCTCAACAATCCCGATCAATCACTTACTCATTCTGAGTAATCTTTTAGCTATTCCAAACCTTCATCTTCTTGTTTCAAGAATCATTCATCCGTTGTGAGCAATCATTTACTCATTCTGAGTAGTCATTCATCCGTTCCGGCCAATCTTTTACTCGTTTTGATTATTCATTCGTCCATTTCGAACTCTCGTTCTATCATTCCAATCATCCGTTTACTCGTTCTGAGTAAACGTTCATCCATTTAACACATCCTTTCATCATTATGAACTCTTGTTCTATCATTTTGATCATCCGTTTACTCGTTCTGAGTAAATGTTCATCCATTTTGCACCTTTTTCTATCATTCTGAACTCTCGTTCTATCATTCTGATCATCCATTTACTCGTTCTGAGTAAACATTCATCCATTTAACACATCCTTCCATCATTCTGAACTCTCGTTCTATCATTCTAATCATCCGTTTACTCGTTATGAGTAAACGTTCATGCATTTCGCACCTTCGTCTATCATTTTGAACTCTCATTCTATCGTTCCTATCATCTAGTTACTCGTTCTGAATAAACATTTCAAACCTCCTTCCTAACATTTTGAACTCTCGTTCAGTAGTCCTAATCAATCGTTTACTCGTTTCGAGTAATCTATCATCCATTCTGAGCCTTCATCTTCTTGTTTCGAGAATCATTCATCTGTTACTTGTTCTAAGTAGTCATTCATCTATTCCATTCAATCTTTTACTTGTTTTGAGTACTCATTCATCCATCCATTCCTCTAATCAAATCATCATTTTCCCTATCCAAATCCCCTGAACTTCATCTTGGGTTATTATCCAAATTGACCTAAGTGTCTGATATGATCGTCATCATTAACATCTACTTAGGATTGTCATCTATCCTAAGTTAATCATCATCGTTGGCCCAATCAATCCATTTTCAATCTCAAAGTGGATTTAGTGCCGCAATCATACGTTTATCCTTTAATCCGATCAATTAGTATCCTACGTCACCTAGGATAATCTCTGAACGGGGTTTACAGTCCCTCTCATCATCCTATCCGATCCATCAGTCAATCTTATAAGTCAATCAATCAATCCAATCCAATCTAATCCAATCCTTATCCAATCACTTTTGACCCAATCAATCTACTTCCATCTCGAAGTAGATTCGGCGTCATAATCATCCTTTGATAATCAAATCCAATCATCAGAATCAATCCCATTGCATCATCCAATCATCCTAATCTAAGCTTTAATCCAATCCCGATCTAAGCTTGCCCTAAATCCTAATTTGAGCTTTAGTCCATTTCCATCCAAAATATTTATCCATCCTCTTTATCCTTTCATCAATATGAATTCTTATCCTCCATCAATAGTGGTCAAGGGAAACCCTAATTATGTCGACGATGATAACGAAAGTCTTGTCGATCAAGAAGAATGTGACATAGATCCCCTTGACACTATCATTGCTAGTAAGTTTTCACCACCCGCTTTCCAAAATCCAATCACCCCTTCGAGTCATCCTATTATGTCTTCATCCATGCCTAATCATGCTCCCTATACTACCTTTGACAAGGGATATCCATCATATCCTCCATCCACATCATCCTCTTATCCAACATCTGCATCCTCTTATCCTAGTCCGCCATCACAATACCCCTATCCTAATCCCTCATCCACATCCTCCTATCTCAATCCTTCATCTGCATATTCCTACTACCCCAATCTCCCATGCCAATCTACTCACCCTAATCCTACATTCGCACCTTCCTATTCTAATCCAACATCCACACCAACCTATCCTTATCCTAATCTGACATCTGCAGTTCCCTATCTCCATCCACCACCTCAATCTTCTCATCCTAATCCACCATCCCCATACCCTTACTGTAATCCACCACCCGCATCCTTGTGTCCTAATTCACCATGCCAATACCCCTATCTTAACCCTTCACCTAATCCCCCATCTATTCCTAGTCCTGCATCCAATCACATTCCCCTATCTAATCCTAGTCCACCAATCTCTAGTCCTAATCCCCCACCAACCCATAATCCTTCATCCGCTCCTACCTCACCATCCAAACCTAGAGTATGCAAGTTCCTCACTCTAGAAGTTCTCCAAGGACTTATAACAAAGAAGACATCTCCCACTCCACACCTTGAAGTCATGGAATCATGCCATCCCAACCCATCATCCACGGTCATTCGTGACGAGACCCTTCTCCACCCAACACCTATCATTTATGATACCACCCCTAACACCACTCAAACTATCGAAACCATCACATCCTTTGAATCCACTAAGCCCCCATCTCCTACCATCACATCTGTCGAATCCATTGAACACCAACCCCCTACTCCGAGAGTTGTCAAACCCATCGACAACACCCAAATCCAATCCACTTCTCCCACTCCTAGTGTCACTAAAATCCATTCTGATGACTGCATCGACTCCTCCATCCCTCCATCTTCCCCACCTGAAGAGTCCCACCAAGTCTCCATTATCATGCCTCCTGCACACGATGAGTCATGCCAAGAGCCTGATCCACAACATGCCAACATATCCGCTTCTCTAGATCAAGATCCTACCATCCCATCTATTCCACCTCAAGATCACATTCCCCCATCCATTCCATTCCATGATCCCCTTGTCATTCAAGATCCCATCACTCCATCTCCATCTCCATCGCATGAGCCCGCTACCACAAATCCCTATCCTATCATATCCCATAATCCCTCTCCTGATACCACCCATCCAAATGTTGCTACCCCATCATCTCCCTCTTATGATCCCCCATCATAGCCTAAATCTACTATCCCCACATCGCTTGTATATTCCCTTGGTACTCTCACATTCTTCCATGGTGGCCTTATCATAGAAGAAAAACATAGTGTACTTACCACCCATCATCCTCCACCTAATAACGGACTCACATCATGTTTTTCAGAATAACACAAATCCTATCATGGATCGCATGCTCAAGAACATGAACTATCAAGGAAAAGGTCTTGGCCTTTATGAGCAAGGTATTTTAGAGCCCATCCAAGTCAAAGAACAAATTTGCATGCAACGTTTGGGACCTATTTTCCAAAACTCACAATCTAAAGATGTTGGTACAACCTCTAGACATCCTCAACAAGCCTTTTCCAAAAGAAATTCTAGCTCTTCCCTTCGCTCCACCAGATCATATGCTGCCATCCCTCCTCTATTGTATCGCCTCAAAACAACCATCCATATTCCTCCTTCATCTGCTCCATCCATTTTGGGTCCTTACATCCCATCGCCCATCCTCCATCCACTCCATCCATCTTGGGTTTTTATGTCCCTCCACCCACTCCATATGCTTGGGGTCTGTATATCCCAAGATCAGCTCCTCCATCTCATCCTTTCACCCATCCAACACCTATCCATGTCATCCATCATAAACATCCCTCTTGCATATCCCCTAATCACGATCAACAAAGGCACATACCTACACATTCTCCATCTACATGTAATCCTCATAATCCTACCTTCATCATTCCACATCATCCATCTCCTCACACCCATCCCATTGCTACTAAAAGCACTTTGGATGCTAAAGTAAAACTACATAAATCCAAATGTCCACACGAATCTAAAGCTCCCCATGTCCCCTCTAAATGACATGTTGAAGAAAAGAAAAATCAAATCCACAATCCAAATCAAACCCATCGGCTACAAGGGCCCACTAAAGCAAAAATCAAAACCATGTGGATCCCAAAGAAAAAAGATGCAATACCATCAAATGAAAAATTTGTATGAACATCCAAAGTTGCTAATCCAAAAGCTAATCATACACCCCTTTCATCTTCTAAGTCTGTTTTGGGTCCCTATGTCCCGAAACTCACTATTCCATCTCCTCCATTATCCCTACATTCTCCATCCATTAATCCTCTTATCTTTTCACATCCATCACCATATGTGCCAATGTTGGTCCTGAACTCACCACCCCATCACACATCCACCCCATCATTCTATCCATACCCTTTCCAGCATCCCATCCATTACCCCACATATCTCCCCCATCAAATCCCTCTAATTCATCCTTTTGCATAATCTATTTCTCCTAATAAGGTTGTACCAACATCCAGCAGTCGGTTCGAACATGAGCTCTTAATACCTCGTATGGAACTTGATGCTTGAGTCCTTCATCCATATCCTTATCGCATGTCTTCCAAATCCACTTATTCACCTCCCTATCCTTATCCATCTCCTTCTGCATGCTATCCAAAAAGCCAAAAAAGCCAAAAAATCCAAAAAAGTCAAAAAATCCAAAAAAAATTAAAAAAATTAAAAAAATATAGTAAAGAGAAATAATTTGTCCAATGGTGAAAACTGGCAAACAAGCGCCTTGGATAATTACCATGATGAAAACCTGGCAAACAAGGTGTCATGCGTAAATCCCCATCTGCACTTGGGGGTGTTTCCTGATATGCATTCCCTCCATTCGCTATGCTTCCTGCTACGCACCCGTCTTCTTGCTATATGTCCTCTTCCTTCATCCCCTCCATCCTTCCTATCTTACACATCCTGCTTGTCATATCTCATTTATCCCGCACTCCATCCTTCTTGTGATCTTGGTAAAAAAAAAAATAGGGGCACCTATCTATGCATGCTTTGGACACCTCTTGGTATACATTCCCTTCACACATGCTCTATCATATCCCTTAATCACCCATCCTATCCTCCTCCAATTATCTCCTTCATTTTCCCATCTCTCATGCCTCATTATACATGACATATCTAGGGTGGGGGCATTTATCTTCCTTTGTGATATAGTCCTTGGAGACATCATTCATTCCATCAAAGCAATCCCTTTCATTTCCTATCTTCATCTCCTTATCATTATATCCATCTCCCCATCCTTATCCCTCTATCCAATCCATCCAAACAATCCTTTTCCTCCCCCCATCCTCTCTCCTCATCCCATCTCATAATCCCTTGACATTGGTATCTAGCTATAGGCTACTCCCCACGCAATCCAATGTCATCTACCTCATCATCATCACTTTTTCTTCTTTTGTGCCATCTTTTCAATCTCCTCCTCATCCCATCTTATAATCCCTTTTCATTAGTATCTCTCCATCATATCATCCTCCCAATTCACATTTTGATGATTTGGATAACTATCCCATCCCTGAGCTTTGTGTAGTCACCATCCTCTAATCCAATCCAACAGGTCTATCATGTCCCATCGTGTCAATCCAATCATTTTATCCCCTTATCTAGGGTTATCTCATCATCTTTTATCCATCACTTGTCTTTGGTCTCTCGCCAAACTACGTTGCCCTTGTGCTTTCACGTAGGCAAGGTCGATCATTTGATCCACCCTCGGGGTTCCTTTATCGCCTATCATTAGTCTTTCTACTTTTTCCATCTAATCCTTTATCATCTATCATCAATCTTCATATCTTGTTCCTATTGTTTGTCCCATCTTGGTCATCCATCGAGGTCTTCATCATCCTCTTTCCACTTTTGTCCATGGTTTGTTGTCAGCCTTTTATCAAACTACGAGGGCTCTGCGCTTCCGCATAGGAAAGGCTAATCTTTGATTGGCCCCCGAGCCCCTAGGTCGCTAGGATATGTTAGTCTCCTATCTTGTGTCATGTCTCATGTGTCATGTCATCAAGCTATTCCCTTATCTAGCTAGTTCTTAACCAACAAGATCCACTTGTATAATCAGATCCAATTGGTTTTGAATATCCTGAGTCATATCGGTTTTTCAGTTTAGTATCCATCATTGGTCTCAACAGGATGCATCCTTCCTAACAGACCTCATCAATCCCATCCATCCTCGTGATCCTATGGCAAAGGACATTTGAAATTGATTGTGATCTTTTGATGCTTTTGGCTTTTGTTTATCATTTGAGCTCCCTATCATCACTTGTCATGATCGCCTTGATCCATCATATCATGGTGTGCTTTGACTAGTCAACATAGGGGTGTATCTTGATCTTTTCTTTGTCTTCTAGGTTGTCCCACGTAGTACCCACCAAGATCTCTAAGGTCTTGTGTTACGTTGGGGCATCCTTGTGTGCTTGTGGTTATCTCAATACTTGGCCCGACCAAGGTCATCACGATATTGGGGTGTTGGGGTAGCCTTCTTGTTTGATGTGTTTGTTTCATGCATTAGACACTAATCTACCTTAGTCATTTATACCTTGGTGTATTGTGTCTTCTACTATAGCAAAAATAAATGCTTTGACAATGGTAAATTGCATTACGATTGCATTTCACTTTCCATTCCATCCTCTTGCATGTATCCCCCATCCTATCATCTACCAAAATCCCCCCCATCCATTCATCCTTCATCACGCTCCCCTCCCAATCTCCTGCCACCTTTTCATCCTTTCTTACCCATCACTTTGCATCATCTTTTTCATCTCCCCTTGCATCATCCCATCCATTTCGAGAGCACACCCGTTTTCTCTTGAACCTGCATGTCCTCTCAAGGGGGCATCTTCAATCCCTAACTTTCATCTTCACCCCCATCATCTTCCTTCCTAGTCACTTCTTTGAATGACTGGGGCATCTTTCCCAATCTAACCATCTTCTTCTAGGTTCTATGTTTTAATATTCTTTGAAATGATGCTACTTTGTAACACCATCTCAAAGAGGGGCAAAATGTAGACACCCAAATTTGGACACTTGATTTATCCAAATTTATCCCCTTTCGTCTAAGCATCCCCTTATTTGCATTAATTAAATAATATCGCTATTATTTAATTAATATCCTTAATTCTTCCAAATCCCTAAGGTATTGAATTAATAAATACATACCTTATCTCTTTAATCCTCCTTTTCATCAAATGAATTAAATAAATATCATATTTATTTAATTCATCATATGTCACATCCTCCATCATTTTTATTTAATCCTAATTATTTCTCCTAATCTCATCATGTTGAATGTGCACATGCCTAATCCTTGATTAGGATGTATCACATCCTCCAACTTTTGCAAATTGGCCTCTAATCCCTCTTATCAATCTAACCCTCTTTCCTAGTCATAATAAATTTATGATTAAGATGTGCACACCCCCAATCATCATTAGGGTCCCATCCTCCATAATTTCCCACTTGCCTTTAATGAATCCTTAATAAGTCTAATCAAGTACTTGCACAACCTTAATCACCTAATTAGGTCATCTCTAATCCCCATATCATTTATGGAATGTGTTCTTAGTCAACTTCATTCAAAGCTTTCTCTTTTGAACAAGGCATCTCCATTCCCCATGTGAATTTTTAATTCACATTTAATCCCCCAATGCATTTAAGGGAATTTTAAATTCCTTCTCTCATCCCCATGAGAATATTTGAGAAATTTTTAATTCCCCACTTGTCCTCTCACCCACATGGGGACAAGTACCTCCTTTATGAGGAGATCTTGTCCCAATCCCAAGGTACTATGTACCCTCTCCATGTCATGTACTATCCTTCCACCTCATGTCCACACCACCCCTTTTAAGCCATATCACTTGCCACATGTTAAGATGTGAGGGCTTGTGAGTTATCAACTCCCCTTAGCCCTACATTTTGATCTTGGTGGCTCAATCTTAACCATCCATTTCCTTACAAATTTTCAAAATCTCTATAAATACCCCCTCTTTTCTCTCATTTTAGGGAGATCATGCATTGTAGCCAAACTCTTGCAAAATTTTCTTATAATTCATACTTAGCCATTTTCATGCTTGCATCCATTTCCACCCATCTTCTCATCCTCATACCATCATCTAGCTTGCATCTTTTGCCATCTAAGGAGCATACAACACCAAAGATTGAAGGGCCAACCAAAGGATCGATTCGAGACAAGGTATAAGGTTTCATTTTGTCACCTTTATTTTGCATTGAATCCAACTAGGATAATCTTGAGGTGTAGATTGTTTTTAGTGTTATTTGCATTCTCTTGTTTGCTGCTCATTTTCTAGCACATAGATTTGACCTATCACAATATGTATATATATATGTATATATATATATATATGTATATATATATATATATATGTATATATATATATATATATATATATATGCATATATATATATATATATATATATACATATATATATGTGTATATATATACATATATATATATATATATATATATATATATATGTGTGTATATATATATATGTATATATGTATGTGTGTATATATAGTATATATATATATATATGTATGTATATATATATATATATGTATGTATGTATGTATATATATATATGTATGTATGTATAACTCCTCAGACTTATCGAAAGTATTCTAGTTGCTAACTAACACATAGATATAATCATAATTATCTAATTTCGATAATTGGCAAATCAATAAGTATATAAACACACACACACATTTATATATACACCATGTTAATCAAGTTTGTATTCATTCAGTATACAGATGAATACAAATGAGTAAACATTCTCATAACAATAATAATATATTTATATATATTTACATACATATATACACTCCTCTATACAAGTATAAATGCTCATGTGTGTGTGTATATATATCTAGGCACATAATACTCATATTGTACAAATCCATAACCCATTCAATAATTGAATGATTACGTTAGAGCGATATACATATATATATATATATATAGAGTCGATATTATGTACAATATTGTTATCTTGCATAATGATGATATATATATATATATATCGACTATATATATATATTTATATATATTGTATATAAATATGTATATATATATATATGTATATATATATATGTATATATATATACATATTTATATACAATACATATATATATATACAGATATATACATATATATATCATTATGCAAGATAACAATATTGTACATAATATCAACTATATATATATACACATTCCTCTATGCTCATGTATACATACGTATACATGTATTTATGTATATATCTTATACATATATATATGTATACATTCGATTGTATAATTAAGCACATGCATATTTAATATGTTCACACATATATCAGGTTATCATATTCTTGTCAATACACATATTCATTAAGTGTATATATATTCACATATATATATAATTGATTCATCATGTGAGTATGTTTATAAGTATTTCTACTTACACATACATGCATATGATTATGCTCACACACAAAACAATGTATGTATATACATGGATACTTTTGACATAGATATGTATCGACAGAAAGCTCAAAAACACATAACATCATAATAACATTTATATACGTATATGCATGTCTATACATATGTCGTCACAATCATGTGGCCATCCCATTATATCCATTGTACGTGTATGCCAACATATGAATATATATGCATATATGCATATATCCCAAATACTCATTCAACCATATAATTAAGCATAGTAAGATAAGGAAGGAACTCACAAGCTCAAACAAATAACATCACCCTATAATGCACTCAATAGTAAACAAGACCCTTACTAATGCAAACACATCAAACTAAGGATGACTTACCTACTTCCCACATAATTATCCAACTCAATCAATCTATTGTGAGTGTGTGAATAAGCTTAGATAGGTTACATTACTGGCTACCCGACCAAGATCTTCTCCTGAGTGATACTTCCCCTCTGCCTAGAGGAATGAACATTTACCTGCATCCACATTCTCAAAATATGCCCAAGGTAGTCAGCTATTCAACAAAATATGCATTACACATAATACATCTCATAGTTAGAATATTAATTAATAACCATCCATTTCACATATATGCATTTCTTCATATAACATTAAATAAAATAGCGTTCATTCATAATACATTGATAACAAACTAAAAGCACATTTTATTCACCATTAGAATACAAATTACATTCACATTTACCCTACATAGTAATAGTAAATAGTAATTACATAATTGGGGTATAACAACAACTGGGAACTCTTGCTAAGAAAATTTTATATATGCTTTTCAATGGGTGAACCAGACTTGAATACTCAATAAAAATCTCAAAAACAAAAGCAATTTCATTTTCCTTAAAATAGAAAATCCCAAAAGCAAAAGCAATTTCATTTTCCTTACTACAAAAATCCCAAACAAAAAAACAAAAGGATTATTTTCATAGTTAGGAGTCACAAACGTTCACAAAGCTTGTCAATTGTTTATGGCAATTATGAGATCACAACATAGAAAAAAACATGGAGGCCAACAAAAGTAGTTCTATAATACCCCCAACAAACACCACAAACGACAGAAGTAACCCATTGGGATATAAACCAAGTGACCAAGTTACAACAAGGTATTGAGCATCAAAACATCCTAAACACGCAATCATAACATCTCAAACAACATGTCAACATCAATCTATTACCCAAATCACTCTTATCAAGGGTCACAACATCAAGTAGGGCAACAAAATCAAGGGTTTCAAAATCACCATCAAGGAATAAGTCTAGAACAAAAAATTTCCCTAAATGAACTTAAGAAAAAAATTGAGGAACTTGTACAAAATCAAAATACGATGTATCACCAATACCATGTTCAACGTCTAAACATTGTATATCCACAACAAATGAACATTATTCCACAAACACCTCAATATCTACATCAACAACACTTCCAATATCGTCAAAACATTGATTCATATCAACAACAAAATCATCAACAACAACAATGGTTGCAAAATCAAAATCAAATCCATCAACACTATCAACCTTCAAACCAAGAAATTCCATCTCAAAATCTATCTCCACCACAACCAACCTTACAATCAAACCATACTGCTAAACGTGAGTACACTCCTTTAGGGGAGTCAATTGAGGGTGTGTTAAACCAACTAGTCAATGCCAAACTTATCGCACTTCCAAAACCACCACAAAGCGGTGAACCTAGCATCAAATTCCCATGTTACGATGACAAGATCTATTGTAAATACCATGGAGTAAAAGGTCATGATGCATCAAAATGTGTTACACTCAAAAATATCATCCAAGACCTTATTGATTAAGGAGAAATAGCTATTGAATACGACATTCAAGGTCCATCTACCAATGAAAAAATTGACAATATATCAAACTCAAATGTTGAAAACAATGATCAAGAGCTATTTATCACTAATCACATTGACAATGTCTCTACATCATCTAGTGAGCAAGAGGACATAAATCAAGAATTTAATCCAAAGCATGATCAAAATCAATCACCAAAGTCTAGAAATGATCCAGTACAAGATATATTGATATCATCCAACCTCATGACAGTACATATTGATGATCAAGAGACTCTTAATCCCACACTTATACACAACACAAAAAATCTAAGCTAAGATTTATCACCCATATGCCCACATTTTAAGAAAATACAAGGATCCTTTACAAGCAATCCTTTCTTTGAAATTGAACCATGTCAACAGCACAAACCAAATCATATCAAAGATAATACCACACAAAGTCAAGATCAAGAGTCCCTATCATCAAAATACTATAAGGACTTGGAATATATCTTCTAAGACATCCAAGGTTTTCCAAAAGAAGAACAAATCCATACACCAAGCACACATATATCTACCCATGAGATGCTTACTCCTAATGGACATGTAGATGATCTTCATCCAAAACAAGAGTCTCATACTCTTGATATCATAAACAAGGAACAAGAGTCACCTACTCTTAACATCTTTACACATGATCAAAGCATAGCAAAATCTATAGAAATATCTGAAATTGATCAAGAAGAAGCATTAAGATCAGAAACATCCTCCAGGTAGGTGAAGACATCGAGCATGAAAATATGGAGCATAGTATCTTAAAATCAGCAAAGATAAATAACAATCCTAAGCAGTTGAGCATTGGGTATACAATAGTCAAAGAAGCACCAATATATTTTGAAGAGCCATCAAAATCTGATATTTCACAAGTTCAAGTTAAAAATATCAATTAGGAAGTTATCCCACATACGAAGGATCCTATCGGTGAAGAAGCTATCACATTTGAAGATCCACAACAGAGCAGAGAAGGACTAGCACCTTGTTTCCAAGCTAAGAAATATCCTATTGTAAATAAAATTTTCAATGGATTCATTATCAAGATAGAGGATTAGGCCTACATGAACAAGGTATCCTAGAACCAGTGCAGATTATTAGCAATCCTAAGCATCAAAGTCTTGGTTATTCAACAATTAAAGGATCTAAACATATCAATGATACCTCATAATATTGGGGGCAACTTTATCTAATACAAGCATCAACATAAAGAGCACAAAGGGTCTTTATGATGAAACCGCTACCAATGCTACAACTAGTTGTATCATGAATCGTCATCCACACATATTTCAACCCTTTGATTCGGACCAACAACAAGAGAAAAGGCTATATCCAAGAACAAAACAATTCATTGAAGCAAAAGAATCAGTTAAAAAAATGGACAAGAAAAGTTTAAATGGATACAAAAGAAAAAGCAAGAAAATCATCCCTATCAAATTCCATTAGCCAAAAAAACTATGGGGCAAAATAAAAAAGGGAAGTTCATCCATCGAAAAAGTCCAACAATGCAAAAGAAAGCTTCAAGAGTGGTGTACAAGGTATATCAAGATGTTGGTCCTAATCGAATCTTCATATCCACCCATCATTTCTCATCATCCCAAGTTTGGAAAGTCAAAGATTCCAAACTGTTGATTGATCCGTTTGAATCTCTTTTACCTCAATGCATTTTGTCATCCATGATATCCAAATCTCACATTGACCAAGTATTAGTAGCAACTCTTTATCATAAGGACTCTAAGGGCACTATATCACGATGTGCACATCAAGGTAAGGCTAACTCCGGTATCAACAAGGAAGAAAATAATTATTAGGGGATACATTCAAGCACTTGTATCCTAGCAAAACAACTCCTCCAAGCAGGATATCGTTGGCACATCATGCCAGCAACAACAACCATATCAGCACCAAGAACATCTACATTAGCACCACCAATGGTTCAACATGAGCAAAAATATTGTCACCATAATGAAAACCTAGTAAACGGGCGTCTTGTGTGACATCAAAAATTAATTAAAAACAAAAAAATCAAGAAAATAGTCAAGAAAAAAATCATCCTCCAATAAAAACCACTATAATGGCACTTTGGACAAGTACCATGATGATAACCTGGAAAATAGGTGTCATGTGTAAGAATCGAGCATCTACGTACATCACTTCAGGTGGAAGCATCTCAGCCTATCCATAATAAATCAATCCATTTTTATCCAAATCCAACTTATCTTGATTTTTACAAATGTTTGGTATATACTTTACATTTGCTTATGGAAAACATCTTGACATGGGTCACTATCATTGATCCTATCCTACCCAGCATTATCTAAGCCATAAGGCATTGTCCAAAATGGGCATACTCTATCCAAACATGCTATCCTATCACAAGATAACCCATTACCTACATTGCTAGACACTAGGGAGCAAGTACTTACATCTTGCTTCAAAATAAATCTTGATCTATGTCTTCTAGCTCACGTTGTGATCTAGGAATTGTCTCAACAACAAGATGTACCACCAACACACTATTAGGGTAACCTTTGAAATAGTTCATCCCAACAATAAGGTATACCACCAACACACTATCAAGGTAACCTTCAAAACAGTTTGTCCCAACAACAAGGTATACTACCAATGCACTACCGGGGTAACCTTCAAAATAGTTCATCTGAACAACAAGGTGTACCACCAATGCACTACCAAGGTAACCTTCAAAGATATCAACAACATGGATTATTCCTTCACACAAAATTCTAAGATATCAACATTTGCTTGAACCTCACGACTAGTTCAAGTAAATTTCCCGCAACATATCCTCTAGAAAAAGAAGTGAAATATCAATCCAAGATTTCAACATCTTACACCCCAGGTAAAAGGGTAAAAATCCAAAAAAAAATTAAAAAAGCAAGAAAAACAATAAAGAGAAATAAAATGTTCTTTTAGTGAAAACCACTTTGTGGTGCTTCTAGAATAGGTACCATAGTGAAAATATGCCAAACGAGCATTGTGTTTGAATAAAACTTGCATCGTTATCTATTGGTACTAACCAAAGCATCACTCATTCATTCCATAATAAAGCATGTATCCAACCATGGCTCATTACTGATTTAGGAAAGCGGTCTTAACTCCAACTGGGGGCAATTTCTTGAATTTGATCATGGATTAGATCTTTATGTATCCTATCATGGTCAAAACTATCAAAAATAAAAATAAAACATCTAGAAAACAACAACAAAACAACATTGTTGGATTATTCCTTCTAAAAAAATCTAAGATATCAACATTTTCTTGAACCTCACGGCTAGTTCAAGTAGATTTCCTACAACATATCCTCTAGAAACATAAGTGGAATATCAATCCAAGTTATCAACATTGTTTGGATCCCAAAAATAATTTATGCTTTGAGTCAACAGGTCAAACTACGTGGTCTCTACGTGTACAACATAGGCAAGGCTTATCTCTAATTAGCCCCTGAGGCCCTAGGTCAGTCCCCTTATGTTTTTATCACGCTTTCTTTCAACTTAGTCAAAAAAATACAAAATCCAAAAACATTCACAAACCATAAAATCCAAAAATAGCCAAAAAGCATAAAAGATCAAAAACATGTTTTTGTCAAACCAGCTAAACTATGTGGTCTTTGCATGTACAACGTAGGCAAGGATTATCTCTAATCAACCCCTGAGGCCCTAGGTCAGTCCCCTTAGGTTTCTATCATGCTTTCTTCTAACTTAGTCAAAAAATACAAAATCCAAAAACATTCACAAAATTCAAAATTCAAAAAATTCACAAAATAGAAAAGATAAAAAACATGTTCATGTCAAACCAAGCGAACTACAAGCCTTTGTGTGTACAACGTAGGAAAGGATTATCTTTGATGAGCCCCTGAGGCCCTAGGTTAGTCCCCTGAAAACAATAAAAACATCATAAAATTCAAAAAAAATCAAAAAGCCTTATCTCTACCATTACAATCTGTAATAAACTTTTCACCCATAATAAACAAATTATCACCTTCACCCTTTGATAAAATAGACAAACAAATAGAGCAAACATTAAAAGCTAGAACTTTCAAGCAAACAATCACAAAGATTTGATTGCAAAACAGTCGAAAACAAGGCTAAAGTATTAACTACCTATCTTTTTGACAATTCACCAACAACATCCTGAGATATGCCTTAACAAATCCATTCCTACGATAGACATGATCAACACTGGATAATAGCCCCACCCCAAACAAATATGGCAAGTGATATTACAACTTTGTTTTTATCTTTTTTATAGTCTTATCTTTATGATTTATTTTATTGACTCATTCCTAAGATCTCTTGAGGATGTCCATAAGGATTTAGAGAAGGAATGGGGGAAATCGAGCATCATTTTGGTTTGTTGTTTGTAAGATGTTTTTGTAACACTACCACAATGAATACTTGCTTTATTGAGTGTATGAAAGTTGTTTTAAGACAATACGTGTAGCGGTTGCATGTTAGGTATTCCATACCTCTCTATGTAACTGGCCCGAAAAGGTTTTAACACAACCCAACAATATATTTTAAACAAAGTTTATGTATGTCTGGTATAAGCAAGAATATTCTTTGTTTGTCGAGTCAAAGTCTATGCAATGGATACAACATCACCTTGGTCATTAATACCCTAGTGCATCGTATCTGTTTGCTACATCAAAACAGGATTGTTCAAAATGCAAAGCCTCCAAGAAAAGTGAAAGCAACTCATTAGTACTAACAACATCAAATTTCTATCCATCATCAAATATTTCTTCTAACATCCATCCTGCATCACAATATCATTAGTACCATATCCATCCTACATCCACAGTGTCATCAATACATATCATGATGATAATGAAGCAATGAAAACATCATGTATCATGTATAAGACATACATTCATCATATATCCATATCATCATATACATAATAAAACATCATATGATATAAAATATGATCCATTCATCCACATCATATGCATACATTATAAAAGTACAAAAACATGTATAAGCATACATCATCATACATCGCCATCCATAAATCATCACATAAACATATAATGAGGAGAATCAAAGCATGCATATCTCATATATATCATCATCAAAAAAGGAGAATTTCATAGTACAACATCATCAATGAAACAAGTGTGATAGGATAATACAAAAATACACACACACACACACACACACACACACATATATATATATATATATACGAGGCCTCAACTGGGTTGATGAATATATATACAAAATCATGTCTACAATATAAGTCTTTGAATAACATCATAAAAATCAAGTACAAATATGACACTCCCCGACAGGAAGAGGAGGACTCCAAGGATTAGGTTGTAGATCACCCTCTAGATCTAGTTGTCTGATAGAGTGCCCACCTGACTCGGCACCACCCCCCACAACACTAAGCTCTCCAAACTGTGGATGTCACTGTGCTTGGAAATAGAGGCCTCGTACAAAGTCTGATACGTCAACATCTATAACAACCGATCTCTGTCAACTCGTATACTATCACACTTTGTCCTTAGACTGTCCCTCTTAGTGGTAACAACCTGCAACTATGTCTCAACAATGAGACAACACCCAATATATGTGTCTCACTCTTCCTGGAAACCATCTCTCTCCTCGTCAACCTATGATGCCTGATTTTCCCACTATGGGATCACCACCAGGATCTATGAATCTCAAAGGAACACATTGTTCCCACCACTAATCATAATCGAGAGTAGTACCTGGATCCGCTAAGCCCACTGGCCAACCCCATCCAACTAGGGTAAGAGATCTGAATGTAGCAATAGCAACATCTTGATCCACTTGCAAACCCCAAACATGAACCTCTTTGGTGGTCCGACCAAACTGAGCCTCATAAGTGTCTGGAAATTGACCCTGTCTCTCTCCAAACTACCTACAAACCTTGTCAGGAAGATATCTCTCCAAAAGAGAGTGTGAGTGATCGATCAACCATATAGTCTATTTATAGTATACCAACTACTCCTGATCATCGGGCCAGGCCTCACAATCCATATAAGGTATCCATACAAAACCTGACATATCATCAAATACATGATGCTAGTAGGAGAGTTGTCCAGGCAATGTATAATGTAGAAAATCTCTATAACGATAAGAGTAGGGATCCTCAGCAGTATGATCCAATATACCATCAGGTCAAGTCACTAAGATATGCTCCCAGACCCATACATGAAGAAGAGAAACACTAGCGGAAATAGATTTCCCACCCAAATATGCAACCTCATGCATATCTCTGTATAGGTGGTCAAGAAGAAATGGACCCCATGCATATTTGGTCCCATGCTCGAACATCTGCTCGATGCAAATACCCCATCCCACAAGAAACTGACAACCCCACCTATAGGGAACAATAAGCCTTGACACCAAACCACAAAGAACAAGGGAAACAAGATTAACACTGCCAACAAAATCTAATAAAACAATCTCCGACTGTCAAACCTCCAAACATCTCACACCAAGAATGTGGCACATAGAACAGGTGCCCCATTGCATGGAGTATGCAATGAGCTCTCCATGAATGGGTATGCAAAGGATCTTCCACACATCCTCAAGAGTGATGGTGGCCTCCCCAGTAGGTATATGAAATGAAGAGGTCTCTGAGTGCCACCTCTCCACAAAAGCAGTCATCATCATGATATGACATCTAATGGTGGGCATGTAACAAATGTGCCACAACCTGACAACATCTAGAAAATCTCGCTCTAGCTCATGAAAATCATGCGATCAAGTCAAATAGATTATGTGATCGTCGCTCCCTCAACTAGAGTGGATTAAGGACCACCTCTAATCATTAAACCCACAATGTTAAGGATTCACTATGAACACGTAAAATGAACTAAAAATGATGAACAAATTGACTTAAGGTTACAAAAAGTCAAAGGCAAAAGTTTAGTGTCAAAAGTGAGAATTTTTTTAGCAAAAAAGATGAAAAAAGGCAAAAGCAATGAATTCATTATCAAGAGCGATGAGATTTTTCAAAGGTGCAAAATTCAAAAGCGAGGATTTTTTTCGAAGGCAAAAATTGATCACAAAAGTGACCAAAATGATCACAAACAATCAAAAGTGCAAAAGTTTAGCAAGTGCAAAAATCAAAAGCGAGAAAATAGGTCAAAAGCACAAAATGAAGTCAAGTACACAAAAATTTAGCAAGTGCAACCATTTCACATGATCAAAAACGCCAAACTGACTCAAGTGTGCCAAATTCTCAAAATTCATGCTATTGACTAGTTTGACTTAAATCATTAATTACAGAAACATGGAAAGATGAAAAACGAAGATCAAGAGGGTACATACTGGGGCACCGACGCCTTCCGGCCATCCAAACTCTTGAATCGAGTCCACGCAATGTGGGGCTCCCCGAATCCTCATCATAGCTCCTCAACAACTGAAAAAATGAGAAAGCCAAAGGCAAGAATTCACTATAGGCTCAAAGTGCAAATGAGGATAATTAAGCCCTAATCAACTATTTTAACCCTCAAAACCCCCTTTTTTTACTTAGGAAACCTTCCTAGGATAAAATTAGGAGCTCTCGGGAACATTTGAACGAGCAACAAAAGACCTATAGACTTAATTTTTTTCCCTCTACGCATTGAAATTGAAATAGAGCAATGTCATGAGCTTGGCCTCAAAAATGAAAATTTCAGCCAACCTCTTGAGGGGGCAACCCAGAGTCCTACCATCATTCCGCTGACTGCCGAGGTACAGTGGGGCATATAATTTTTTTCAAAACTTGATTTTAACATTGAATCTTTGAAACAAAGGAACCAATACTTTGTCTCAAAGAGGGGAAAAATGTAGACATGTAAAATTGACCTAACACTTATCACACACCTTAAATGGCATTTTCGCATCATCAACATTATTATCATCGAATATCACTGCATTTCACATCAAAAGCATTAAAAACCCTAACTTCCTCTATTAATTGAATAATAGTACATTATTTAATTAATTCACTTTTTCACTATTTTTGACGAATTAAATAAATTTCATTTACTTAATAAAGTCCTAAAACCTTCAACCAAAAAAATAGTCTTAAAACCTTAATTTTTGCTATTAATTGAATAATACAACATTATTTAATTAATTCATTTTTTCATCAAATTCGACAAATTAAATAAATTTTATTTATTTAATAAAGTCCTAATCTAACTTTATTTCTCTTGATAGATTAAATAACGTCAAGTATTTAATTATGTCGCTAATTCACTTTATTCCCCTAAGTCGATTAAAATATTTTATCATAATAATTTAATTATGTCACTTTCCCTCCAAAATTGAATAATTTGAATAAACCATTCAAAACATCATCAAAAATAAAATCAAACTAATATAACTTTGTTTGCAAAAGTCAAACTTGATTTACACATTCAACTCCAAAAAGAATTTAATTAATTAAATCAATTAATTATCCATTCTCAACCACTTTCTTGATTGAGCAAATTATGAATCGTTGACTGCTCAATCTATTTCTTGATTGATTGATCTATTTCCTAACAGATCAATCTATTTCCTAATAGATCAATCTATTTCCTGACAGATCAATCTATTTCTTCAATCACACTAATTATGTAATCAATTTGCACAGATTATACCCATCTAAATCCTCTTAACATCTTTCAACCACCAATCAATATATTCTACTACACAATCCTGATTGTCCATTTCGAATCACAAAATCTATATAACAAACCTCTTTCCTCACAAAAAAAAGGATCAAAGAATCAATACAGTTTACACAACAAAGTAATGCGGAGATCATAATCACCATTGACAAAGCTTCAACCAACATCTTCGATCAAACACATACACACTCTTCAAGCTCTCGCACACAACAATGGAGGCTTCACATTGATACGAACAACCCAACACATCTTCGTGAACACACTCTGACACAGGATGGTAACCTTTCCTTTGTTTTTGAATTCATTTTGATATCATGGGATTTCATTATTTGTTTTCAATAGCTTAGAAAGCTTCATTTCATGAGTGAATGAATGAATTTTGATTGTTGTTTTTTATTTAGATTAGTTTCTATTCGATGCAATAAATAAAAATAACCATGCAAGTGGAGAATAAAGTAAATGAAATAAAAAAGGGAATAATTACCAACAAGAGGAGAATAGTTTTAAAAAAATAGGGGAGTGAAATTATTGAAAAATGAGATTCACATGGAAGCTATGGATAATCTTCTTCATCTTCTTCTTCTTTAAATGACACAAGTTTAAAAAGAAGCCACAAGCACCACAAAATATATAAAGCCTGTAAAAAGAAAGGAAGAGTTACAAGAGGGGCTACAATGATAGTAGTTATAAGGAGTAACCAAGAAAGTGATACAAAAGGGGAGTAAAATCAAACAAAGGTAAGACTTAAACTTGTAGCATTGTAAATTGTTGTCTTATGACAATTTTATACTAGATTTTTCTCCCTCCTAAGTGCATGGACCTAATTGTACATCTAATGTCCTAAATTATGCATTCCATGGTCTATTTGGATATTTATCAGGAAAACCCATGTACAAAACCAAGACAAACATTTAATATTTTTCTCTCGACACTTTACACCCCGTAAAATAGGGTTGGGACATAGTTGTCCAAGGAAACTTAGTCCCCTTATTTTGCCTCCAATTTTTAATATTCCAAAGTTGACATTTTATTATTTGAATTTCAAATGTCAAATGTCGGCTACCAGGGTTTAATTCTTGACAAATTATTAATTGCATATAAATACCTACTCATTTCACCATTTGAAAACTAAGTGGCAATCATTAGAAATATTGGTGATCAATAAATTATGATCAAATCAAGAGAAGATTTATTGCAACACTTCAATATTGAAGCATCATGTCAAGTTTTATGTGAGTTTGTTCATGTTTATGCTATCATTTTGTTTGTGAGGACTAACCCTTGTAGGTCTTCCAAGCAATCAAGTAAACTTGCAATCAAGCCTTGAGGTGATGTGCATGACTTTAGTCCTTCAAGCAAATCATATTTGAGTGGTGAGTTGTAGTCCATTGTCGATTCATCATTCATTTGTTATTTAGCTTTTATCCCTCAAAAGGATAAGCTCTCTTTTATCAATTTTGCCATCGTGGAGGTGGAAACACCAACACGGGTTTTGACTAAGGAAAGCCCCTATATGGCACAACCCTCCCTCTCTCATTGAATGTGTAGGTTTCAAATACGAGGAAGATTGGAGGGAGATTGAAGATCATTTATTCATTATTGCATTCAAACCCTACAACTTGGCAAGATACAAAAACTCAATTATCTTAATATCCAATGAAGATTTTCCAGTGGGACCCAAAAGGAAGAAGGCTCTTATCAAACTCCCAAGGATTGTGTAGACAAATTTCAAATTGAGCTACTTAGACACTGGCACCCTAGGCAACTTAGTCTTGCAAATTCAAATCCAGATTCATATGCCAAGTCCACAGAACTCTACTCAGTCTATTTCCGAACATCAAATTTATTTGTGACCTTCCAGTTTTGTTGTTTTTATATTAGAGTAGTGCATCTTCATAATTCATTACTTGTATCATTACATTTCATACAAAATATATTTCCAAAGTCCCTAAATTCATATTCTAGGATTGATTGGCTCACCTTCAAGTTGCAAGTCAATCCCATATCTTAGTGAATCTAAAAATTAATGATAAGCTCCCATTGTGGAAAAGACCTTTGAAATCCTAAGGTAAAATATTAGGGGTTCACTTTTCCACCTTATCAAAAGTAAGCTTTAAGCATGACACATATACACATATTTACTAGTCACATAGAAAATGCTCTAAAAGATTGGACAGGGCTCTAGTTGGATTGGCTAAAGCATCCTATTGTAGGAAAGAGGTCACAAGGTTCAATCCCCCCATCCATGTGGTACCAAAGGGCGTGTCATGCTAGCATCACCAATCACATTAGAAATTTTTCGTAACCCACTGTAGGTTATAGGCAGCTAAGTTGATTCTTGTAGTCTAAAAAAATGCTCTAAAAGATTTGAGCTTGCAACCCTTGTCCTATACATATTATAAGTAAAAGCCAAAGCCATTGATCTTTGTAACAACCACATTATGGTGGCACCCAACAACCTAAAATCTAGAAATCCTATAGTCAAAAGTATTAGCATTACATTCAAAAGTCATTTCTTGTGGATACAATCTACATAGGACAAAGACACTCTACTCAAAATGCTAAAAAAACTCTCAAAACCTAGAAAAAAAATCAATCTTGCAAACAAAAAAAATAGCTCAAGGAAGAGTCCCATTGGGTGTGCCAAAAATGTGAGAGGTGAACAAATGAAAAATAAAAAGGAAAATAAAACGATAAAAACCAAGATTTGAGTGAAATTAAATCTCTCACCTTCTAATTGAGCTTAATAACAATTTACATTGAACAAAATGAATAAAATTATAAATGTTAAACCAATACAAACTATCATTGTGGATGGAGTGGATGTGCACAAATGATTTGGGATGTTTATTACTTAGTGTTGCAACATCTATAGGATGGTGAAAATGGAGGATTAAACCTCAAGTAATAAAAAATTAAGAGGAAATTGAACGATAAAGATTTAATTTTAGATCATGAGTTAGATCCACAAATGGTGGCTACAATGGAGTGAGGTGGCAGTCAATTTGTCAAATGGATGGATATGACAAGCTAGTCAACTCGTTTGATTGGTGAGTTGATAATTACTTAATTTATTAATTAATTTGTAAATTTGAGTTAGCCAAATTGATTGACTTGTGAATGGATTTGATTACTGAGTTAACTAAATTGATTATTTAGTTAACTATTTTGATTGGATAATTAATCTATGAGTTGTTATTTAGGATTTAAATTAATTTAATTGTGGATAATTTAGATTTAAACTTGAATTAAATTAATTAAACAATAAATATTATTTAATGAATTTACTTATGATAAAGTAACAAACATATGATAATATTAATTATTTTAATGGATAAAAGGTGGTGAGTACAATAAATGTGGACATGAGGTAGCATTAGGAAAATTAATGTATATGTGATTTCAGTGTCTACACAAGGTATTCAAAAATACTGCTTGCCCTCAATATCAAAAGAAGTAGAAGGAATTAAGGCAAATTAGGTGAAGTGGAGAACATAATTTTGTCATCTATTAGATCAAGTCTGAAGTGAAGGATAAAACTAAGACTATAGATTCAACCTTATCCTATAATTTTTCAAATTCACATATCATTTATTTTTGAACTTTATTCCAAAAATTCTCAAATTTGTAAATCTTTATAAATATTATTAATTTATTACATTTACTTTTCTAAAATAACTATTATAAATTATGAGATTCATCAATCTCAACTATTAGTTTAGATTGTTGGATAGGTTTTATATCTCTCCTAATTTGCAACTAGTCCAAGATGCTTTTGGGAGTTGTGTAACTGCAAATTATTCTACTACACTTTCATACCATTTTCCTATCATTTGTACTACTTCTATATTGAATACTAATGGAGTGGATTATCATTTGCCCTTAAAACTAAATACTTCACATTTGAAAATTCCCTCATGTATTTATGCCTTGATTGGTCTTTGGAACTCCATTCCAAAACCTAAAGATGGTGAATCCTACAGGGAGTTGTGGAATCAGGCTATTTCCCTTTATGCTAATTATCTATCTTCTTTTGGAAAGAGGTTAGCTTGGCAGTGAAAAAGAAAAGAAAAGTCCTTGCAAGGAAGATTAGAAAGATATAGAAAACTTTTGAATTCATATCCTTATGATATTAAGAATCAAACCTCTATAGCTACAATTGAAACTCAAATTCGTAAACTTGACATTTATAGGGGACAAGGAGCCAAAATAAGGGCTAGATTACTTTCGATCAAGGATGGTAATAGAGGCTCCAACTACTGCTTTAATTATTTAAGCTACAAGCATAAAAGGGTGTGAGGTTTGCTAACTAGCCTACCAGGAATCTAATGATTGAAGGAAAGCAAAACCATAAATATGAGGAGGAATAAATTGTATTCCTCTCAAGAATGCAAAGCTATATTCAATTTGAGAATTGAGAATTACAAAGGAAATTCCTTGGTTATATAGGCCAAGGGGAGAGAAGATGCAACCAGATTATGCCAAGTGTTGGCATTCTATGAGGTGCGACAACTCATGTCATTAAAGGCTCAACCACCTTATCCCTATGTAAAGTTAAGCTAGTGTGCAAAGGACTTTAGTGGAGAACTAGCTAAGAATGAACTAGTTAGATAAAGAACCCCTTTCACACTAACACCCCCCTTAAGTGCAACTTAGGGAGAAGTATATAATGTAAAGAAAATATGGGTCTCGGCTACTAGGCCTGATGAGGTACCCATGTACATAATAACCTCTCAATGATAAAGAAGGAGAAAACCCAGTGGGAAAAACCTCCTGCCCATGAGAAGGTGAATGAAGAAGGTCTAAGTGACCCCCCAAAAGAGATGTGACGCACCCCCAAGAGAGACCAAAGATGAACATACTTGCTCTTAGTGAAGGGTTTGGTGCATATATCTACAACTTGATCTGTTGTAGGACAATATCACAAATAAATGACTTGCTCCTAAATCAACTCTAAAAAAAAATGTGTATGGATCTCAATGTGTTTGGTGCGTTGATGATGGATTGGGTTCTTCGAGATTTGGATGGCACTCTGGTTGTCACAATAGATGACTGATGGCTTTTGAAAGGTGATGCCAAGTTCAGTGAGGATATTCTGAAGCCAAATAGCCTTAGTGGTAGCATTGAAAATCCCCTGATACTCAGCCTCAGTTGAAGAAAGAGCAATGGCATGTTGCTTCTTTCTCTGCCAATAAATGGGGCCAAAACCATAGTGAAAGTTGTAGCCAGATGTGGACTTGTGATCACCAATATCATCATCCCAGTCTGAATCCATGTAGCCAAGTAAGTTTGAACTTGTGCCTACTGCATAGTGAATCCCATACCGATGAGTGCCCTAGATGTAGTGCAAGATACGTTTGGTAGCTTTCTAATGAAGCTCATGTGGTTCCATCATGGAGCACGAAACAATGCCAACTGCAAAGGAAATGTCAGGGAGAGTATGAGTCAAGTATATTAGGCTACCAACAAGTTGAAGATACAAGGTAGCATCAACTAGTGGTGCGGAACACTTCACCTCAAGCTTAACTCCAGATAGAATGGGAGTCGGTGTAGGCTTACAATCAGCCATATGAAAATGTGACAAAAAATCAAGAGCATACTTGGGTTGTGCAAGTGAGATCCCGAAAGAGGTCTGGTGATCTCAATCCTGAGAAATTAGTGCAAGAGACCCAAGCTAGTCATGGAAAATTTGTCATGCAAAGCAGTCTTGATAGTCGAGATGATGGTTGAAGTGCTCCCAGTGATAATCAAGTCATCAACATGAAGAGCCAAGAAGAGAAGAGCATCCTCTTGTCGCAAGATGTAGACATTCGAGTTGGAGTGGCATCTGGAGAACCCAATGGAGATAAGAAAGGAGTCCATTTTGGTATACCAAGCTCATGGAGCTTGTTTGAGGCCATAGAGAGACTTCCTTAGTTTGCAAACCAATGAAGAATCTTGAATGAATCCTTATGGCTGCTCCATGTAAAGTTCTTCATGTAGATCTCCATGAAGAAATGCACTCTTCATATCCATTTGATGTACAACCCAACCATGAGCTACAGAAATAGCAAGTAGTAAGCGAATAGAGTTCATTTTGGCAACAAGGGCAAAGGTCTCAGTGTAGTCAATACCTAGTACTTGAGAGAGAAACCTTTGGCCACAAGTCATGCTTTATACTTGTCAACTGAGCCATCCGTTGCAAATTTGGTTCGATAGATCCACTTACACTGAACCAATTTTCTTCCCTTAGGAAGTGGAACAAGATCCCATGTTTTATTCCACATTAAAGAGTTGTATTCTTCCTCCATTGTGGAATCCCACTCAGCAATACCAGAGGCTTCATGAAATGACTGTGGATCTGTAGTTGTGGCAATGTAGGAATGTGGAATGTCGTAATGTTGTGATTGAGTCCTCCTTGTATTTGAAGGATCCCCAACAAGTTTTCCTATAGAATCAAGTGTTTGACGAGCCCAATGAGACATGGTAGGGGAAGGAGGAGGAGATTCTGAACTCTGTGAAGAGGAAGATGAAATCTCATGATCAACTTGACAACTAGAGGAAGCTTGAGGAAAATCCTTGATGTCAAAATCCTCTAAATCCACTATGGAGGAAGGAAGAGAAGAGGATGAGCTAGAAGAGATTTCCTCAAAATGCACACTATGCTTAATGAAGAGCTCATGTGTTGTAGGATCCATTAGCCGATATCCTTTGACACCATCAAGGTAACCAACAAAGATGCAAGGTTGACTCTGAGGTTCCAAGGCCTTGCACTTCTTTGAAGGAATATGTGCCCATGCTAGGGAGCCAAAAACTCTAAAGTACCCCACAACAGGTTTCCTACCACACCAAGCTTCAAAGAGAGTGATGCCCTTTAATGCCTTATGTGGAACTCTGTTCTGGATGTGAGCAACACAGTTGATAGATTTAGCCCAATATGCAGGTGCAAGGGAGCAAGTGTGGATCATGCAACTAGCCATCTCTTTCTAGGACCTATTTTTACTCTCATCTACACCATTTTGTTGTGGTGTGTAGGCAACGGTATGTTGAAGATCAATCCCTTCAAGAGTACAAAATTGCTCAAATTGATGGTTCACATATTCTCTGCCATCATTAGAGTGGAGAATTTTGACACACTTTCTAGATTGCTTCTCAGCACAACCCTTAAACTCTTGAAATCTATTAAAGACTTCTGCTTTGTTTTGAAGAAAGTAGACCCATGTGTATCTAAAATAGTCATCAATGAAGGTGAGCAAATAATGAGCCTTATTGAAGGACAACGATGGAAAAGGACCCGCCAAGTCACTATGACCAATTCAAGGAATTTTGAAGCCTTCCAAGCCTTCCCTTTGTCAAAATTCTCCTCAGGATGTTTTCCCAAGGCACAACTTGAACATACACCATCTAAAAAATTGATTTGAGGAAGACTCGTGACCATATTCTATTTGTTGAGTTGTTGAAGATAATAGTAGTTGAGATGGCCAAACTGCTCATGCCATAGTTTGCTCATAGCATTTGAATGGGTGAGCAATGTAGTTGAATGTGAATCAGGTACAAAATGAGAGAAAACATATAGGCGAGACTCATGATTGGCCTTACTAACTACAAGGAGTGCATTATCTTCAAGATTCTTGATGCTGACAGATTCTAAAGTGAATTCAACTTTTCTACCATTCTAAGTGATTTGGTAGATAGAGAGAAGGTTGGCTGACAGATCAGGCATGCAAAGGACATCCTCAAATGTACCATTGCTAGTATCAATTGAACCCTTCCCAATTACATCCACTAGAGGATCATCCCCAATGAGAATGTGGGGCATTCAACAGATCAGGCATTACTAACTACAAGGAGTGCATTATCTTCAAGATTCTTGATGCTGACAGATTCTAAAGTGAATTCAACTTTTCTACCATTCTAAGTGATTTGGTAGATAGAGAGAAGGTTGGCTGACAGATCAGGCATGCAAAGGACATCCTCAAATGTACCATTGCTAGTATCAATTGAACCCTTCCCAATTACATCCACTAGAGGATCATCCCCAATGAGAATGTGGGGCACAAAACAAGGCTCCAACAAAGAAAACTATTCTTTTATAGAACCCATGTGATGTGATGTGCTTGAGTTAAGAATCCACTCTTTTGAATAATTAGTAATAGAAACAATTGCATGTGCTTTCCCTTTACTCAATTTGGAAGGAGTAGAGGATTGTTGAGCAACAGAAGAAGGCATATTAATGTTGTTCTTTTTAAGAAGATGCTTTAACTCATCGATCTGCTTCTTATGACAAGAATGTTCCTCATGACCAGGTTTCTTGCAATAGCTATAAGTTGGCCACTCCTTTTGAAAATTCCCCTTTGAAGAGGAGGAGTTGGAGTAAACTTTTGTTGTTGAAGATGATTGTGCTTGATCTCTTTGTGACTTCTTGAACTATTTTTGTTTGTTGTTAGGTTTCCTTGATGCTTTCTAACCCTTTGGTTGACTATCCATCAAAGCTTGTGAGTGTGAAGACTTAAGAAGACCCATTGACAAAAGCTTACCTTGTTCTTGCATCAACATTTCAGAAAAAATGAAGCAAAAGAAGGTGTAGTGAATGTGGATCCCATTGTCAACCTATGAGTATGAAAGCTAGAAACAAAAGTTGCAAATTCAAGTCCAAGATTATTTAGAGCGTTATAGACAAGTTGAATGTCTTTCTTCTCTAAGTCACATGATTTACATTGTGCTCCAAGGTCATTGACCTTTGTTACATAATCCTGGATGTTATCAAAAGACTTCGGATCAAGACCCATTAGTTCATTATCAATTTGATAACCATGAACTTCATTAGTTGTACCATAGAGAGTTTTTAATTTTTCCCATGCATCATGTGAATCTTTACATGCTTCAATTTGAAACATTATATCAAGAGAAACAAAACTCCTTAGACAACCAAGAGCTTTTGTATGTTCAAACATCCAAAGTAGTTTTTACTTATCATTTGTGGGTTCAATTACCTTCTTCTCAACATAAGGTGTATATCCTAGTTGCATTAAGGCATTCCATGCATTTTGATGCCATGTGTTGTAGTTGTAGGGTGTGAGCAATGGAAACTTAAATGTACCCATAGTAAAGGAAAAAATAGAGCACAAAGTATGAGAGAGGTTCAAGCACAAAGACAATATGATATCCCCCCTTATTTACTCAATCAAAGAAACCCCCAAAGAAAAATGATTTGGCACTTTATATTTAGTGCAATTACAAATTTTTGGATTTCAATGCTTTTACAATTCCTCAAAAAATGAGCATGTGCTAAAAGTATACATTTGGTATAATTCCATACAAAATAAAAAAACATCAATGTGAAGTACACGAAAAATCATGCACTTTCAAAAAAATAATCAACTCGATTCGAGGTCGTATGCAAAAGTTATTCAACTTTAAAGTTTGTAAAACGAGAATGATGAGGAGTCGTCCTTGAGAATCAGCAATTTTCTGAAAAATCCATGCACCAAAATCTGAAACCGGCTTCACCAATGCGTAGAGCATGAAAAATTAGCCCCAAAAAAAAAAAATGCACTGAATTTGGAGGTCGTGAGCCCGAGTTATGAGTTATCAAAGTTGGCCTTCAAAAAATAATGGATCAACGGAGAGGGGTTGCCAAAAACTTCTGCCAAACTTAGCAGAACTACCACCAAAGTTAATAGTCCACCATAGATGGATGTCCGCCAAAAACTCCACCAAAAATAGTAGACCTCTAGATAAAATTAACACTCTACCAATTTAGCTGCTCACAACTTTGTCCAAAATCGACGTTTTGAAAGTCAAATTTATGGTTTTTGGGCCTTTTGAGCACGATGGTAGGGTCAAATCTGACCCAAAATGCTCTGAAATGATGGCTCCCTGCTGGATCTGGCAATGAACCTCCTGCTTCAAATTGTTGCAGATTTGGCCTTTGGTGACCGTTTCAGGCGAAATAAAGAGCAGATCTAAATGTCTCAACTGCTTTGGACTCAATGGTGAGCTCAAATCTCTCCAAGAAGCTTCAAAATACCTGTAACTGACAAGTCAACGTATTGCCCCCCCTAGAAACTGATATTCTTTTCAGACCTTTCTGATTCTCTAGATCATCTGAGGATGCAAGAGAAGAGCATACTCAATTTTTCTCAACACTCTCAAATTTCCTAAAGGAATGCTAGCCCACAACTCAAATTTGGTTGTGATACAATGTGAGATTTGCTAACTAGCCTACCAAGAATCTAATGACTGAAGGAAAGCAAAACCATAAATATGAGGAGGAATAAACCGTATTCCTCTCAAGAATGCAAAGCTATATTCAACTTGAGAATTGAGAATTACAAAGGAAATGTCTTGGTTATATAGGCCAAGGGGAAAGATAGATGCAACCAGATTATGACAAGTGTTGGAATCCTATGAGGTGTGACAACTCATGTCATTAAAGGCTCAACCACCTTATCCCTATGTAAAGTTAAGCTAGTGTGAAGAGGACTTTAGTGGAGACCTAACTAAGAATGAACTAGTTAGATAAAGTACCCCTTTCACACTAACAAAAGGAGTTTGAATTGGAGTGATCCAAGATGAGTCTGATCAAGTACACTCAAATTTGGAAGATATCAAAGATATATTTAACAAATTCTATGTGCAACGTTTTAGAGAAGATCCTCATTAGCAAGATGCACAGTCAATATTGGAAGACATTCTCAAAGAATACATACCAAAAAGGGTGGAATATGATTATAGTCAATTTTTAGACCATGATCTTTCTATGGAGGACTTGGAACATGTGGTGTTTTCAATCACACACAATAAAAGTCTTGGGTTTGATGGAATCTCAATTGAATTCTACCAAATCATGTGGTAGCATATCAAAGAAGATTTTTATCTTGTATATTTAGAAGCTCTTAAACATGGCTCTTTGGGGCCTAAAAGTAATAGTGGCTTAATCAAACTTCTTCCAAAAGGAAAAAAATTGGACTCAATTTTTGGATGGCATCCTATTACCTTGCTTAACACATCTTATAAAATTATTGCCAAAGCTTTAGCCTCTAGGATTAAATCAGTGGCTAAAGGTACAATTAGACCTGAACAAAATGGGTTCCTTTGAGGAAGATATATACTTGATAATTTAATGTTGGCCATGGGGAAACTTGTGAACAAGCACAACAATCAGAAGATAGATTTTGACAAAGCATACGATAGAATGAGATTGAGCTTTATCATCAAAATCTTGCAGTGGTTGATGTTTGGTCCTAAAATATGGAATCATATTCAAATGTTATTCAAATATGCTAATGCACAATTGGTTGTAAATAATTCCTTGACTGATCCTTTCCCCTTGCAATGCTCAATTAGGCAAGGATGTCCTCTATCTCCATTCCTTTATGTGCTTGTTGCTGATGCCTTGGGTTATGTACTGTAAAAGTTGAATGAAAGGAATTTGATTAAAGGGATATCTATACCAAACAATGCGACTATTCTCAACTCACATTTTGTTGATGATAGTATGGTGTTCATGCAAAATTTTAAAACTAAAATTAACAATGTCTTGGGAATTCTTGAATTCTATCAAGTGTTATTTCGGGTTCAAAGATTTCACATCATAAAACTAAATTCCTTATGATTAAACCTTATGTTGTTCCATGTTGGATTCCTAAAGATTGGAAGCAAATTAACCATGAGAAGGTTACTCAGTACTTGGGTATCCCATTTCGTTTGAGTGTCACACTATTTGATATGTGGAATTGGTTTATTACTAAGCTGAAAAATAATATTTTTACCTGGGGAAACAAATTTCTCTCACTTGCTGGTAGAATACAAGTGGTTAATCGCATATTTTTGGCCTCTCATGTTTACTACTTGTCATGTTGGCCTCTCATTTGACAATTCTTGTGGACTAATTGGGATGGATAGGCTAGTTTTAGAACTATGTCTTGGAGTCATTGTATTCAGCCTAAAGACAAAGGTGGACTAGGCTTGATAGACCCCAAGACTCAAGGAACTTGCTTATCGGAAAAAATGGATTATAAGGGTTGATTCTCAAAATGAACAATGGAAAATCCTTGTTTGACAATGAATTATTCAGGCTACCATCAAAAATAAATGGCAAGGAGTTAATTGGTTGGACAAAATTTTACTTGCTCCTCACTTTCATGTTAAGGCTTCATTTCCCTTACAATCTATTTGGAAGGCTTGGCAACAAGTCTACAAATTTCTTAACTGGGAGTGGGACTCCTTGCAATATGGCTTTAACTTTGCAAATTCATTTATTTGGTGGAACAAGCTTGTCCAATATCATGCCCAACCACTTGTTATTGCCTTTCCTAAGCAATCTAATTATCTTTTTATGAGGGTATTCAACAATTTGCTGATATATGAGAGTTCAAATCCTTAGATTGGAAGAACTGGCATAGTATTAGTAATAATGTTATGCTAAACAACAAATATCAAGGGTTCTTGATTTTTGTTAAGGCATTGGTGCCCATGAAACTGCTCATGAAGTTTTGTATGCCTTTGTAATGCAATTTTTTCAAAGATTGGCAATGACTTGGTAAATATTGGTTTTATTGTTTCCCCTTGAAGAAAATTTACCTTAGATTACTCCCAAAAATGACTTAATCCAAGGCTCAATATAAAATGGAACTGCATATTCAAGGAAAAGAAGTGGATAAATCTAAGTGCTCAGATTTGGAAAACTAAAGCTAAAGTTAACGCCCAAATTTTGTCATGGAAAATCTTACACCACAAACTCCCTGTAGGAGACAGATTGAAAAGATTGAAACTCTAGCTATCCAAATGTCCTTTTTGTCAGCATACTGAGAGCTTGAAGCATATATTTTGGGACTGTTTACATGTGAAAAGAAAGTGGAAAGTTGTTTTTGCTCATCTCCCTACAATTTTTTTTTTGATGAATAGGAAACTATTTATATTATTAATAAAGATGAAGCTACATATTCACAAAAAAAGGGTGGGTGGTCAAAAACACACCCCGAGAGTCACATGGGCAGAGCCCAAAAAACCAAAAAGCAGAGTCACTTGGGTCTAGCCCAGAAATCCATAAACATTACAAACATATAAAATAAAAAGGCCATCAAACGACCAAAGTAGTGCCAGGAGAGCCAAGAGGGTCTCTGTCATCCATGTGTTTCCCCCATACATCAGTGGGGTCTGGAGTGACGTCAAGAGGAAGACCCCATCCATCATCAACATCTTTCTCTTTCTCTTTATCTTTATCTTTATCCTCCCATTGGGGCGAGATTGCAAGTGCCAGACGCGAAAAGCATTTACCAGAGTCTGACCAACTAGAGCCAATAGCAAGAGTATCATCAAAGGGCCACGCGGAACTGCCATCGTTGCTCCCTGCAATTTTTGATCGTGTTGTATTGGAAGGAAGCTATTTTGGGTACTAGCCTTCAAAATAACTTAGAAGTTGATTCTATGAGACAAGTTATTTTACTTAATATATGGAAAAATAGATGTTTGTCAATGTTTTCAAATCATGTTGTTCATTTATTCGTGTTCTCAGTTGAAGGATGGCAATACAAGAGTTGCTAAGCATAGGAACCATTTGGAGGCGATTAAATTTCAGTTTTTACAGCTGCATGATGGGGATATTTGCTACTCCAAACAACTTCAAATATTATTTAAATTCAGAATTTAAGGGTCCCTCTATGTAAGGTTGTTATTTGACTTTTTTTCACTATGGTTTCAAAGTTCTTTGACTAGATGGTATCCATTTTGTGTCAAACAATTTTGCTATTAAACTATTATATGTAATTTCTCCATTCCTTTTTTTGAACAATTCTTTGTTGAACTGCTATTTTTTATTTATTGTAATTTAGATTGTTAAAAAAAAAAAAACTAAAACAAAAAAAAACTAAAACTATTAGTTTAGATTGTTTAGTTTTAATTAGTTATATTTCCTTTGTAAATATATTTGAGGTAGAGTAACACAGAAGTCTTCTTTTCTATATATCTCATACATTACGGTCACCTCCAACAATATCAAAAGTTAAAGGCTAAATTCCATCTTATGGACTAGGTAAAGTATCCGGGCCGAGCTCCCACTAAAGTAAAAGCAAGCTTTACAAAAAGCAAAAATAGGGCAAAAGAAATATTAACTCCAAACCCTAAAATATCAATGCTACTATCTTTTGACGTAAACGCCGAAAAGATACCTTCGTAGGCTATAAGAACTCTCTAGAAACCCTACAATTTTCTACAAAACTTGGGCCTTTGGGTTAGGTTTACAATCTCGCGGCCCTGACTGGTTTTTCATCTCTCGTCTGCCGTTTTTTCTAGTTGATATTCATTTTCTCTGCGCAAGTCTTTAGAGCAGCTGTGATCTGATTGTATTGGATCGGAAAAATGGCTGGAGAGACGGAGACTTTTGCTTTTCAGGCGGAGATCAATCAGCTGCTGAGTTTGATTATCAATACGTTTTACAGCAACAAGGAGATTTTTCTCAGAGAACTTATCAGCAATTCTTCTGATGTAAGTGTTAAAATAAACCTTTATCTCTTCTTTCGTTGAATTCAAAGAGAAAATATCTTGTAGGTTTTTAGTGCTTTTCAAGAAAGGGTTTGAATTTTTTTTCATGTGGTTTTAGTTAACTCTTTAATGGGGACATGCCTGCGAGTGTTTTGTAGAGTGAGGAAAAACCTTGGGATGTGTTGGTTCAATGGTAAGGCGGTGTACTGCTATTTAGGATGAGTGCGAAAATTTTAGTGGGTCTTGGAGTGTTTAGTTATGGCGTTTTGGGATAAATTCAGTTGGTCTTATAATGGTTCTTATTATAGAGTTTTTAAGCACATCTTCAAGGTGTTTACTGATTAATTTGGTTATATATATGTTTTGAAGAGCATGGGGCTGTTGGAGTGGTGCTTTATTCTTTATTTCGAGGGTTAGGGATAAGCTGATCACAGTAGTTTATTGCTTTCGTATGGTCTTAATAATTACCCTATATTGTTATAGGGTTGCAACTTGTAAAAATATTAAATTGTTTTCTAGTTTTTTTTTTTTTCAAGAACCAATACATGATTTAGAATGTTTGAAAGGTCTCAGAGGTAGCTTTCACTGGTGAGAGAAATTTCAGTGTGTCAAGTTTCAAGTGCGTTTTTATATATGTTTAGGATACTTAGTATGGTAGTTGAGTTAGTTTTTTTTACCCATGTCTTCGAATATCGTTCAGTTTTATGTTGATATTGTGAATGTGTATTAAGACGCTGTAAATTTTTGAAGGCCTTGGATAAGATTCGTTTCGAAGGACTGACGGATAAGAGCAAGCTTGATACTCAGCCGGAACTGTTTATTCATATTATTCCGGACAAGGCCAACAACTCGCTGACCATAGTCGATAGCGGGATTGGCATGACCAAATCTGGTAAGAGCCTTTTGATAAATCCCTGTTCATTGGCTGGATGTTCATTTGTACGTTGCAAATGTGATTGGTTCTCTTTCATATATGCACCTTTGAAGTCGCTGGGTCAATAGAATTGGAATTGATTTGCATTGTTATGATGGCAGACCTTGTCAACAATCTTGGTACTATTGCTCGATCTGGCACCAAGGAGTTCATGGAAGCGCTGGCTGCAGGTGCTGATGTGAGCATGATTGGACAGTTTGGTGTAGGGTTTTACTCTGCTTACTTGGTGGCAGAGAAAGTAATTGTTACTTCCAAGCACAACGATGATGAACAGTATGTATGGGAGTCCCAGGCGGGTGGATCTTTCACTGTTACTAGGGATGTCTCTGGTGAGAGTCTGGGCAGGGGCACAAAGATGACTTTGTACCTTAAGGAGGATCAGGTTGGTATTTTTCAATCTGTATTCTCGAATTTATGTTTTGGTGAATTAACTCTGTTTGGCGCGGGCTTTAGAAGATTGGCATTTTGGTAGTGGATATCTTAACATTTTGTTATTATTGAATTGATTTTGGATTTGTTGTATGTGTTGGTTTTTTTTTCTCTCTTTATATTTTGAATTTTGCATTTGGGCTAGTAGCTTTTATCTGGCTACTTAGCTGGAAATGCTGGAATTGTCCAAGAAATATATTATATCAGAATCAGTAAATTGATGGTTCTGTTAATGTTGGTTTAAGTGCTTGTAATGAGTTTTTGGAGAATGCTCTATGTATTGGGCCTGTACAGTAGATTGCAGCCTCTCAGAGACGGGCATGCAAAATAATGTGCTAGATACTGTCTTTTAATTAAATTGCCATTGGTTTTTATGTTTGTAGACTGTGTAGTATGGATCATATTGTCATTGTTTATTGGTAATTGTATTCTTGGACATTACAAGGTCTGGCAAGTCATTGTAAGTGTTGTCATGGGTTCTGGCCTGGAGTTGCAACATCAGAACTGTTTAAATAAAATTAGATTCTTTGGAACTGGGTATGTTTTAATTCAGATATTGTGTTGGTATTGTTTGATTTCAGAAGCAATGAATACCAGTAGGTGCTTGAAATTATTAATTTCTGTTGTTAGTGTGACATTACAGTAGTGTGGCGAATTCGACTAGCTGTTTAAGTAGGTGGTTCCAGTAGTGCAGTATGTCTTTGCTAGTGGAATAAGAGCTATAACATTGTATTGTCACAAATTTAAGTCTTTCACTGTAGCTCTGTAAGTTTTGGTTAGTGTTGATATTACAGTAGTGTGGCAAATGCGGTCTTTAACTATAGCTGTCTAAGAAGGTGGTTCTAGTAGTGCAGTATGTCTTTGCTAGTGGAATAAGAGCTATAACATTGTGTTGTCTCAAATTTAAGTCTTTCACTGTAGCTGTGTAAAGTACCTGGCCCTGTAAGTATTAGCTAGTGAAGTTATAGCAGCTTGGTGCCTATTTGCAGTTGAATGCTCTATGTGTGTGTGAGGTGGGATAATTTTGCTCGCCTGTCTCTTATTTTTGAGTTTAGTGGCATGTTCAAAGCTTTATGCATTTACATCATGCTGGGTTAGTAGTGTGTTGGAAGTGATCTATTATCTGTGTCTTGGCAGTCGGGTGTTTTGTTCATGAAACTTATTTTATTGTTCATGCTGAAAGCTCTTTTTGCTGACATCAAGCTGGTAAGATGTTAAGATATAATAAGCATTTACTACATTGAGCTGACCTCTATAGCATGTTAGAAGTTTTATGTATATTTGTGCTGGGAATTATTTGTATTTGTCTTCAAAACTGAGTTTCTTTGCATGTAGAAAGCTTATATGTATGATTACAAAGCTAAGTCTACTAGCTTGTTAAAAGATTTGATTATTTCCATCAATTTGAATTCCTTTGGAGGCTATTTTATATTTATGTGCTGTTCTGTTCATAAAAATGAGTCTAGTAGCATCTGGAAATTCTATCAAGCTGAGTTTATTGGCATGTTCATATTCTCGTGTAACTACCTGCCTGGGAAATTATTTTTCGTTTTTCTATCCTGGTGATTTCAAAGACATGTTGAGAGCGGCTTGTATTTTTCTGCCGGGGATCAGCCTTATGTTTATGTAATTGGGTGGTGGGAATTTTGTGCTGTTGCCTCTGAAGTTTATTGAATTTGCTTGTATTGGATGTTTTTTGCAGCTTGAATATTTGGAGGAGAGGCGTTTGAAGGATCTGGTTAAGAAGCATTCTGAGTTCATCAGCTATCCCATATCTCTCTGGGTTGAGAAAACCACAGAGAAAGAGGTCTCTGATGATGAAGAGGAGGAAGAAAAGAAAGAACAGGAAGGAGAGGTTGAAGAAGTAGAGGAGGAGAAGGAAAAGAAAAAGAAGAAGGTGAAAGAGGTCTCTCATGAGTGGTCTCTGGTTAACAAACAGAAACCCATCTGGATGCGGAAGCCAGAAGACATAACCAAGGATGAGTATTCAGCTTTTTACAAGTCGCTCACCAATGACTGGGAAGAACACTTGGCTGTGAAGCATTTTTCTGTTGAAGGCCAGCTTGAATTCAAGGCTGTGCTGTTTGTACCAAAAAGAGCACCCTTTGATCTGTTCGACACCAGGAAAAAGCTCAACAATATCAAGCTGTATGTGAGAAGGGTGTTTATCATGGACAACTGTGAAGAGCTCATTCCAGAGTATCTAGGATTTGTGAAGGGGGTTGTAGACTCTGAGGATCTGCCCCTTAACATATCTCGTGAGACTCTGCAGCAGAACAAGATTTTGAAGGTCATCAGGAAGAACTTGGTTAAAAAATGCATGGAAATGTTCTCTGAAATTGCAGAGAACAAGGAGGACTACTCCAAATTCTACGAGGCCTTTGCAAAAAACATCAAGTTGGGTGTACATGAAGACAGTCAAAATCGTGCCAAATTGGCAGATCTGCTGAGATATCATTCCACAAAAAGTGGTGATGAAATGACTAGCCTGAAGGATTATGTCACCCGCATGAAGGATGGACAAAACGACATATTCTATATTACTGGCGAGAGTAAGAAGGCTGTGGAGAATTCCCCATTTTTGGAAAAGCTGAAGAAGAAGGGCTATGAAGTTCTGTACATGGTGGACGCTATTGATGAGTATGCTATTGGTCAATTGAAGGAGTATGATGGGAAGAAGTTGGTCAGTGCTACTAAAGAGGGGCTAAAGCTGGAGGAGTCTGAGGATGAGAAGAAGAAAAGGGAGGATCTGAAAGCTAAATTTGAGCCACTGTGTAAATCTGTGAAAGAGATTTTGGGTGATCGGGTTGAGAAGGTCATAGTTTCTGACAGGGTGGTGGACTCTCCTTGTTGTCTGGTTACTGGTGAATATGGGTGGACTGCTAACATGGAGCGTATCATGAAGGCCCAGGCACTTAGAGACAGCAGCATGGCTGGTTACATGTCTAGCAAGAAGACCATGGAGATCAACCCTGAGAATGCCATCATGGAGGAGCTTCGCAAGAGAAATGAAGCAGATAAAGGGGATAAGTCTGTTAAGGATTTGGTCATGTTGCTGTTTGAGACTGCTTTGCTGACCTCTGGGTTCAGTTTAGATGATCCCAACATGTTTGGCAGCAGGATTCACAGGATGCTCAAGCTGGGTCTTAGCATTGATGATGTTGAGGGGCCTGCACCAGCTGATGTTGATGATATGCCTCCTCTTGAGGACAATGATGCGGAGGGCTCCAGAATGGAGGAAGTCGACTAATTTAGTCTATTCAACTGACAATGAGTGCCCACAAGACTTTTATTTTTAATGAACCTAAATCTTCCTAGGGCTTTTGAAGGCTGATAAATTTGTCGCCTCTTAGAGTAGAAAGCAATTTAACTGTGTACCATTTTCTGTTTTTTGATAGCGTTTCAAATTTAGTATATTTTTCAACTACTGTGCTTTGTTGGGGCCTTTGGGGCGTCAAAAATATTTAAATTATATATCGAATCAGTTAGCCTCATTCAGCAAGCAAGTGCTTTTTTTGTTTAAAAATAAATTTAACTTTCGATCGGCTTAAAAGATCAAGTTTGATGTTTGTTTGCAACTACCACTTTGGGATGAGTTGATATCATAACGACAAATCAGACGGGGGATAAGTACCTTGATATCAGACGTCCCGGGTGAAGACGCACCAAACTCCTTGTTCATTGAAATTCGATGTAATGAAATTAAGTTTTGGATTTGTTTCTTCTTTGTTAAATTTATCTTGATTAAAAGGTCTGCCATGTTTACTGATTGATACAGGATTTAGTCATGTTTGTCATTGGTCATCAAGCTTGTTGAAAGTACGGCGAAGATTGTTTTCTGAATGATTAGTGTTTTCTGTATGATGAATAAGTTGAGCTTTGAATTTGAATTTGCTTAGTTTGACGAAATGTTGGACGAGTCTTTTGCCTTAGATGATGTTAGAAAGGGTAAATTAATACACCTTGGAAATTTATATTCTTTCGTTCATTATCTGTATTCTGAGAATGCAACTAAGGAAAAATGCCACCTGTCGAGGTAAAGTCAAGCTATACAGTGTTTTGTATTAGTTCAAAATTATATTTTATATTTACTATGATTGATATTCTAGATGGCTTGTAATTTTTCTGGGTTCTGGTTTACCCATCCTATAACATTTTAATGGGATTTATTATTGGGGTTTACAATTTTGCTTGGTAAAATTGACTTACATGTTTGGTGTAAGGCTCCTCCGTTATCTGTAGTTGCAGGTCCTTGGGCATCCCCTCTCAAATGCATCTCTGGATTATATTATGAAAATGACTGGATTACTCAAATACTTTTTTACCAATAATTTGATCAATGTACTTTGTAAGGTAAATATGATGTTTAGATGATCCGAATCTTAATATATTTTGAATTATAATATATAACAAGTACTGTACGGTTTTTCCTTTTTTGGTTTCCAATGCTGTAATTTGGGTTTTTAGGTGTAATTGAATTGTATCGGTTGAGAGCTGTTTACAATAAAATGAGTGGCCAGAAAAAGGTTTCTTATGAAGTCTGGATAATGGACTATGCCTTAACAAATAGAGAGATAAATGACAAGAAATATTTAAACACGAGCAATAGAAACAAACCTGTACAAATTAAGATTTCAAGAACGTCCACCAGTTATAGATAGGTATAAATACACATATAGCTATGCAAACAGTTAGCTTCGCAGAAATAAAATTTAATTACCAGTTTTTGTGTGTGTTGATTGATTTGTATTTCTATTTGTTTCAATTGGTAGGGGATCTTTTATTATTTATCTTTTTATCATGTAAAAAGATTAAATTTGGAAAAAAATTATATGAAAACAATCTTTAAATTAGAAGTTGAAAAATAATATGTATTAGTTGATTTATAAATTATATTATCTATTTAAGTATACAAGTATTTGCTATTTTATTTATCAAACTACATAATACTTTAAATATTTTTTAGTGATTATTTTCATTAATATAGGAAAAATCATCTCTCGCAATAAAAATAAAAATAAAATAAACTGGAGATTGCATCTTGGTGTGCAATGGGTATGTCATGAGGTGGAAAGGTCAATTAGGGAAAATATAGGTTTATTGTTTTCATATATTTGTACATTATATGAATTCAATTGGTAGACCATTTTGGCAAATGATGTTTGTGCAACAAAGTTCTCAATGGAGAAGTGATAGTTTCAAATCATCTATGGATCCACTTACAAGGATGGGATTGTACCTTCTCCGGGCACTTCTGTTCTCTTGTAAATTAAATTTCTTTTATTAATGAAATGCATTTTTCCAATTAAAAAAAAAAAACATGGATGCAAACATGATTGAAACAAAACTTTTGAATCAAGAAGTTATTCAGGTTGCATTATCAATAAGCTCATGCTATTTTTGCAATAGAGAGGGAGAGAGAGGGATAGAAAGAGGGAGAGAGAGAGAGGTGGGGTAAGGAGATAGAGATAGAGGAGACATATAAAGGAGATGGAGAAAGAAAGATATAAATAGGGAGAGATATAAAGGGAGGAGAGGGATAAATAGAGGGGGAGATAGAAATATAAAGATAGAAATAGGTAGTGATATATATGGGTAGAGAGAGTGAGAGATGGAGAGATAATGAGAGAGATAGAGGGAGAAATGGAAGAAGAAATATGGAGAAAGAGGGAGAAATGGAAGAAGAAATATGGAGAGATAGAGAGACAAAGATATAGATATAGATATAGAGGTCAAGGAAAAGGGAGAGAGAGGGAAAGAGATGGATGGATCGAGAGAGGGAAACATGTCTAAAGATAGAGGGGGAGAGAAGTAGATGTAGAGAAGAAGATAGAGTGAAAAAGGAAGATAGAGACAAATAGATATAGAGGTAGAGATACAGAGATAGATAGGGGGATAGGGAGAGAGTGAGGGAGGGAGAGATGGGAAGAGATATACAGGGAGGGGGGAGATATTATAGAGAATCTATTGCATACATTATTTCACTATATAGTAAGGAATTTATAATATAGATATTGACAGTACATTGCCATGTTTAGGAATTAAGATCTAAGGTGACCATAAAAAATGACTGTAAACAATATTGCTTTTGTCATCCCCTTGGTGAAGTAATGATTATGGCTACTTAAACTTCTACTATAGGACCAATTCTAAGGAATGTCTTAGGAACAACTAGTATTTTTAGCTAATTAGTGATTGGAGTGGGGTGATGGGTTTGGGGAAGCATTAAAGCCTCTTCTCCCTTTGTTAGTTAAAGAGAAGGACGAGGAGTTATTATTTGTGCAAAAAGGTGTTGGACACATTCTATATGGATGAGGGTAAAGTACTTGTTGGCCTCAAGGTGACACACAGTAAGGGTCATGTCGAGGTTTCAAATGATCAGACTCTATTAGTTCTCAATGGGAATCTAATACATTGTGCTAGAAAGAGGGCTAAGGTGTTGCATGGGGTGCATTCTTCTTCCCTAGACCTTATATTGGTTAGGTCAACACCTTTCTAGAATGTTGTTGGGGTCAAATTTCTAAGGGAATTAAGTGATGCACAATTATCTAGTGTAGGTAATTGAGTTGTTTACAAATGATATTTTGGCTAAATTTGTTATTTGGGATGTTGTGGCTAGCTACCACATTAATGTTAAGGATGTTGACTAGAGGTAGTAGGGCTTGTAGTGGTCATGCCTAGTCTATTTTGGATGGAAGTATGTTAGAACTCTAGTTTTAAGGCTTCTTATGTTTTTTGGTAATGTATATAGAGATATTGGTTTTGATAGTTCTTTATATTACGTTCTTATACTTTGTGACTACTATGGTTCTTTCTATTATGATATTGTAATATTTACGCCGAAGGCGTCCCCACGCTTAACTTTTCGAACCCTTTTCATGTCCGACGGTGCAGATTGATCGAGAGGCAATGGACTACCATGGAATGCATTCCAGCGGTTTATCAGGTCATGGGGTTTATTGTTGCCGATTGTTGAGTCGGCGTAAATATCTACCGCGACAACATCAAAGCATTCAAATTCTGTGTTTCTAGCGCTTGTTGAAAGGGATTTTACTCTGCAAGATTTGTATCAAATGGCGTGCTCAAAGCAGACGGCAAGGATGTCGACAGGAGGGAAGGCCCCTCGCAAGCAGCTAGCAACCAAGGCGGCTAGAAAGAGTGCCCAGGTGGAGTGAAGAAGCCTCATCGCTTCAGGCCCGGCACTGCTGCTCTTCGGAAGATACGTAAATACCAGAAGAGCACAGAGTTGCTCATAAGGAAGCTGCCATTCCAGAGAGATTGCACAGGATTTCAAAACGGTAGTTAGTTATTTACCAACTCTACTTATACTGCCCATTTGCGTTTGGTGCCATTAATCTTTCTTTTCCATTGCTACAATCTTTTTAGTCATAACCTGTTAGTGTAATTGGAACATTAAATTTCCTTTAGATTAAATTTGCTACAGTGTTTTCCTGCAAACTCTGCCCTATTTTTGTCATCGGCATCAGCACAACACAATTTGTGCATAATCTTGAGGTAAGTCACTTGCTTAATTAGAAAGCATATGTGGAAACAGGGTATGAACATCGTTGAGAGCTTTCGAACAGGGTATGAACATCGATCAAAGCATATTAGAAGGCAAAATTTTGTTAGATGATGTAGTTGCAACCTCTTAGTGAAACCTACTTTTCGACGCCCTCACAAAGTCATTTATGCCAGTTGGCATTTATACATGCTACTTTTTATTGAATGAGTCCAAATTTTTTTTTAGTATGTTTGAAAATGAGCACGCCTTACTGAATACTAATTCAATGGTTGTGACTTTCTGTTGTCCAGACAGTGACAGCTGCTTGTTTTCATATTTTAAATGGGTACAATTTATCGAAGCTTGCTTGCTCTGAGATACTTCAGTTTTCTTATATTTTTCAGTTTTGTACATCCAATAGTTTTCTGAATTTGAGTAAGAAAACCATGAGACTTGTTATTTATATGTGCTTTTGAATTTGAAATCAAATCCTAGACCAACAAGCAAAGTCCCTGTATAAAGAGATCCAGGGCAACCCATTGCAAAAGGAAAATGCCCAATAGCCATTAGAATTTGAGCTACTGCAATTGTCACTGGTTGTGGATACGCATAGTCCCTGCAGAGAAGAGTAAAGTATCAACTGTTGGAAAGAGTAGTATTCATTTTCCTTATATGGAAATAAAAATTCCACTGATCATCAACAGCCTACTAACTTTCTCTTGCAATAATAGAATTTTTTGAAACCAATATTTAGAAGATCAATCTTTGATCTAAATAAAGTAGGACTTCTACATTAACAATACTCTCAGTGAATTTCTGAAAACCAATATCTTCAGGGAAGAGGTAGAGTCATATACTGCAGCTATAGTTGTATGAGAAGAGGTAAAGTCACGTGAGATCCATATATAAGGCAGTCTAATAACCATAAAGAACTGTTCGTTGGAGAAGGGACAGTATAGGAGATTTGGCTGTGCGGACATTGCTAAACATGTTCATCACAGGTTCTAAGCTGAATGAGAAGGCATTCATGCAAGCTAATTTAAAAATGAAATCTCTCAGCTTGGCGCTTTTCTTTTAGTTTCAGAGAACATATCCTTGATGGTAACATATAGATCTACTGCAGTAGTTAACACTTTACAGAGAATTCGTGTCTTAATATTTGTTACCTTTAATAAAGCTTGCTCCATGTTACATCCTTGAATTTTTGGTTGACCATAAGGAAATTCTGAAGCAACATTAACCATGGAATACTTTAAGTTGAAAAGTAAGTGTTTCTGAAACAAACTGTCTGAAATATCTAATTCTTTTCAAACAGTTTGTACCATTTCAATAAAATAGATATACCGGACAGTAATTTATTCAGTCTCCCCTTCATCCTGATGTTTGTCACCTCAGTAAGAAAATGCTTCAAGATATTGCAATAACAGAAATTTAAGGAGTTTCAGGGGTGAAATAGTTGTCACTGGTTTGAGGAATCAGGAAAGACATAATAGGTAATCTGGAATTATATCTATCCATAATATACCTCTTCTGAAACACTTCTAAGAGATTGTTTCATTTACCAAAAACCTAAGAATCAATAGAGTTGTCCTTTAAATAATAAGTCCAGCATTTCACAAACCTATGAACTGAAAACCGATAAGCAGTGTAACATGGTCTCAAATGGAAGTAGTAAATGCAGCACACCATAGAGGCAATAAGGCCTATATTATTCACGAGGAAAAAACATTCCATCGTTCAGTCTCAGCCATTTTCTTTATGTAGATTAGCTATCAAGCATTGCACTAAATTTTCAGGTTTTAAGTTTTCGGTAGATTCACAACTGTTGGAAGTCATACCATTATTTATTTTTATACAGACAAGACACCCTTTAGCTTGGATTTGCATAAAAAAGAATAGAGTAACGTCTGTAGTTGATGATATGTTTTCTGTGGCCACTTAAGCTGCTTGTCATGCTAATATCCACATCCAATCTATATGGAAGTGCCATCAAGATTTTTCTACCATCAAAACGCAGATTCATAGAACTGAGATTGCTTTTGATGTTCTGTTTTACCCTCTCCATAATAATTGCAGATAGAGGGTGAAACTGCATGCCAACAAAGATATTAATTTTGCATCTACTATGGTCAGATGTTTCTCAATTATTATCATTCACGTGATAAAACATTGGAATCTTTCAGTTGAAGTGTGACATGCAAACTTGAGCCTTCAAGTATGCCTAATGGAGGATTAGTACAACATGTATTATCAACTCCAAACAACTCCCAGTCTTTAATCCCACAACTTTCCAAAGCAAAATTTAGTCTTTGTGCCTCATTTTTAGAAGGCCAGCTTCCATCTGGAGTGACAAGAACTGCCCCTCTGTAACATTGCCCTGCTGCCTGAGCAGCCCCACCGTAATAGAACAGGCCCTAGCTTAAATCATCTGTAACATCTACAATTCTCCAACACTCTCTTGAGACAACTCCATTATCTAAAACTGTGAATATAAAAGTCCCAGGAATATCTTCCCTTTTAACCCTGTATCGCCTTTGTCTCCAAGCTAACTTCCCATCCAAGGTCTTGACTTGAAATACTGCCTCATACCAAAATGTCCGTTTTGCTTTACCTTGATAGAAGAGTTGATATTGGCAAGGAAACTGATCATATGCAGGATTTTGGCCCAGCTAGAACATGCTTAAAACAATCTTGAAAAAGGAAAGAGGCTGAACATTGGGTTTCACTGGGATTTCAGCATTTAAGCCAAGACAGTTGTGTTTCTGCAACACACATAGAGAAAATGCTTCAAATTTAGGGCTCTCATATGATGCAATGCAACGATAACTGCAGTTGGAGCACACTTATTGAGACAAACAAGAGCATTTCTGCAGTTGGGATCTAGAGGACAATCTACCAATTGAGTGCGACAGTTCTTTATCATACAATAGAGAGTTGAGAATCCTTTTGCAAGTAAGTTTTGCAATATTGCCACTGGCCTTACATATGAACTGATCAGTAAAAGCAGCGAGAACCAAATGTCATCAATGTTGCGGCGACCCCATGCCTCTTGTACAGTTCTTAGTACTTCAAGAGACTCTTTAATCTCTTTTCCTTGCAACGAAGAGAGAAATTTCTCAATCATGGTCTGATTATTATTTGAGACCCTTAATCCTCCTAACTTGTTTTTCCCTTAATCCTCCTTACTTGTTTTGAAGGGCGGGGCAGCAATCAAAACAGACAATGGTAGGAATCATTTCAGTGTTTAGCGAAACTCACTTGATAGAATCTTGATGCTGGACATGAATTATGATCAAAATATCAGTTTGAGCAAGAACTAGTTTGGCCTCTTTTTCTTGTTTAGTCAAAATGCTCTCTATAAGCACAAGTAAATTGTATCCTTCGTCTACCCATTTGAGCTTTGCTGCCTGCAAATGAATAACCATTAACATAAACCCCCATCTACACATTATTTTACTTTTTAGTGCTATTTACGGGAAAAACACAATCTCCAAAAACTAACACACTCACTTTACGCTGATAAAAGCAGCCTATAATGCCCCCATCTAACCTACAATACCCTACACTGACACATTTACTTCAGAAAAATCCATCACAATAATACTTCCATCCACTGTATCTCCTATTCCCACATTTGCATTAATCACGGAGTTGCTGCTAGACTGACAGAGTACAAGTAGAGGTAAGAGGAAAATTTGAGAAGATGTTGGGCTCAACTGTAAAATTGATTAACTTACACAGAAAATCTGAAGTGGAAACTGAAGCAAATTTGAAATCTAAACAAAAAGATCAAACTGGTGTACACAACTGAAATAGTAGAAGAAATTCTCGAAACTAGCTCAACTGAACCTTGAGTCAGGCTTGGTGTACCTGGCAAGCTTGTCAATATTTTCAAATGAAGTTATTGAAGTTAATTTGACTTGAATGCAAAAATGTGGATTGAGTCAAGAAAAAATTCAATTTATTCATTTTCCTTGTTTTTGGGTGTTTTGGATGTTTAGCAAGTTTCAAAAAGATTTTTAAACTCTAGATCCAGCCAACAAAAAAGAATTTTAGACACTGCCTCAGACCATCAATGGAACCCCTGCCATTGAGTTTTTTAATATGTAGCCAGACTTTTGAAGTTGGAAATTGACTCTTAATCTTTTGAATTGAACGGACAGAGTGATGCTCAGCAGATTCATATTTGATATTTGGTATATACAGTGCTTTACTTTTAATCTCATTGTGTAGACAAGACTTCGCTTACAAGGAGAATACTAGATTTGCCCACAAGAGTTTTTTCCAAAACAAATACACTACAAGATGTCAAGGAGTTGCTCATACAGTGATCATGTTTTGTATCTTGGTCAGTTACCTAATGTTGTATGAGTTCAGTGACTTTGCTCTTTACTGCACAGTGAACAGCATGACAACATTTGCTCGACAGTGTTAGATATGTAACTCTTCTTTTATCATCACTTTGCTTTTTATGGTGTTTGATTACAGTGAAACATTGATCTTGATGACATGCCTTATTTATGATAATGCAACTCTTCAATAATGACTGTACAGTGGCTTGATGTTTCTCATTCTAGTGTTTGTTATCTGGAATGATGGTGCACTGCTTGCCAGTGGATACGAATGCATGGGTTTGGTGTCGATAGATTAACAGCATATGCTTTCAGTTGCTTTGGAGGTATCTTGTTGACAGTGATATGATGTCAGTGCTGTGTTTTGCCTAGACACTGATTTGGTGCTTTTGGTTCAAAAGTTGTTGGCAGTCTATAGTTGAAAATGTTACAATGCTACTATGTTTTTCTTAGTTATTCTTTGCCAGTGATTTGCATTGGTTTGTCCAAAGGGAGTAATGGCTATGATTATTTTTGCAGTTTATGATTGTAGTCATTGAGTGGTTGATGTTTATTGTCAAAGTTTGTGACATTACCAAAGCATATGCTCTCAGTCACTGAAGGCAGTCACAGTTTAACAGAGACATTTATTGCATAACTCAACATATAGTATCGCAGATCTTAGTCAAAGTCAGACAACATACAATGATCTCCATGTTTGTTTTTTTCTCTCACCTTATACAAGTGATCACAGTCAATGTTTGACAGTGCTCTTCATTGAATTTCTCAATACATGGTTTCACATTTCTGTCAAACTTTGCCAGTGCTCTTCCCAGTATGTATGGTCAAGCTGTCAGGTTCTAGTTTTCACTTGGTATAAGTTTTTTTATTGTGAGAATACAAGGTGAGTGTTTGCAGATTACAAGTTCCATTGATATATATGATGCTGATCCAGATATTCCTGCACTCTGCTCAATACTATCTTGATATGACAATACAGTCACGTTGACAGTTTGGCAGTGTTGAGAGATATTATTGTTGAAGTATAGTGTTGAGAGATCTTTAGGTTTTTCAGTTTACCACAGCAGTGCTAGTGTACTGTCTTGTTCTTTTTACCTATTTTGCAAAGGAATGGTATCGTGGTAGCAGTGATTACAAGGACAATTCATAGTTCCAGTTTGTCAACTATTCATTATTTGTGGCCCGTTTGCCCTCTGATATTAGCAATTGGGATCAAGCAGTAAAGATGTGATGATGAAACACCTATGCAATTCAAATAATGTATAGCAGCAATCTACCTATACAAAGTTGAGCACAACCTCATGCTCCTTTATCCCGGTCTCTCTGTATCTCTCCTGTATAGCAGAAATGAAGTTTCTGTATATTTGTATAATAGTAACTTCATTTCCTGTGGATGATGAAAATAGGCATCAAAAGCAGCAGCAGTTGTACAAAGGATTTTGCAGAGCTAGCTGCTCCATGGCAGAAGCTGTGGTGAGGTCTGTGATGGAGATGGCCATGAAAAGAGAACCCAGAAATGCTGCTTCTATTCTATGCCCGCAATATCATGAGATAGCAACTAAAATATCAATGAGATTCTTGACCCTCACTTTGTTATGAATACCAATT
>VDFB02379711.1:89545624-89576709 GCA_007258455.2 Sequoia sempervirens
CAATAAAATTTCATAAGGCACTGTAGTCCTAAGCTTGAGGCTGCATATAATTAGATGTTTTTGTATCCTTTCCACTTGTCTCCATTTCTGATCTAACATGTTGCTGCCCCAAATTTCACACCCATAGAGGATGAAATTTGTGCTGCCATCGATCAAAATTCCTTCAAGATCAATAGTTGCCCGCCATCCCATGATCGAGAATTATAGGATGGTGATATTGTGGGTAGGTGACACGTGTCCCATATGTGTATCAAATTTGCATGACTGTTCATCAACTGTCCCTTGATCTGAGCTGTTCCCCGCCATCCCGTGATGGTGCTTTGGTTGATTGCGAAATCATAGGCGGCTGCCATGTGGACTGTACAAGGTGGGGCCCGAGGAAATTATCCATCCACCTAGTAATGTCCCCTTTCCCTTTAATGAATTTTTTATTTTTTAGAAGGATGAAATTTGCGCTACCATCGATCAAAATTCCTTCAAGATCAATGGTTGCCCACCATCCCGTGATCGGGAATTGTAGGATGGTGATATCGCGGGCGGGTGACACGTGTCCCATCTGGGGATCAAATTTGTGCGACTGTTCATCAACTGTCCTTTGATCAAATTTGCAGAATTAAATCACACACATGGTGATGTTTTCCAGGGAGCTCAATTGGAAGACATTCCTCAATCCTGTTGGTCATAATTTTCCTCTAAGAAGAAAGTCGGCAAGACCTTGCAGATGTCTTATGTTCATGGAGCTTAATAAGTTTTAATAATTTTAGTGTTTAAGATTTTATTTTTGATAAAGATGGTATTCCAGACTTTTGATGGCTTATGTACAATTATGCATATTCTTTTATTTATTATATTTTGCAATATCATGTTATTCTTGATTAATCACATTATTTGTTTGTCATTTTGTTGTTTTGTTGAAAAATATTTTATCTTTACTTCCATCTATGATAATTCAAATTATCTAATTTAAAAATTATAAATAAAAACTTATTTTATTAATCTCTTGAAGTACCTAGGTCCTAATCTTTGTAGATTAATAACTATCTAAATAGCTATTTCTTTCCTTTATTTCTATAAATGTGTCTCATGTCTATTGAAATTTTATGAGATGTGTATGTAATTCTTAGCACAACACTCTTAGAGATTAGGATTTATTTTCCCTCTATATCTATTTTCTATTGTTCCTATTAGTGGCTAATTAAATCTTCATTGAGAAAACCTACAAAGAGCTTGGGTCCTTCAATCTCAAGCTTGTCTAATTTCTTGATGAGAATCATTCATGATTCCCAATAATGCTCCAATTGCATGATACATTTATAAATGCATGGTAATTTAGTATGGTTGAAATATTAGAAGTAACAACAAATGGTTCTCTTTCATTTTTGGCACATGGTTGTATTTACCATGTTAAATTTTATTTTCCTTTTATTTCATGGTTTTCATGTTGTCAAATTTTTATACATTCCTTAGTCTTTTTTAAAAAATAAGTGAAGGTTCTATTAGTGTCCCCAATCTTTCTAAATATCATGTATAGAGAAAGTACAATATATAAACTACCAGTTATAGAGTATAACAACAAAATGAATTTAAAAACTTCTACATAGAAACAAGGTTTAGAATAATTCAAAATAGAAATACCATTCTCCTACAAATACTATGTATAGAAACCCTATATATGTAGCCACACTTTCACCCTCAAAATCAATAGAATAAATTCCTCATACATTGTTTCTATAATGAATTTAGAAGATAAATTATAAGATTTAAATTCAATAATGAATTTAGAAAGTAAATCAATCAAAATTGTTTCTATTATCCAAAATACTATAAGTAAATCTTAGCTCAATCTTAAGCCCTAACAATATTAACCCTAAGTGAACACTTAAACCATAACCTTAACCCTAACCCTAGTGACCCTAACCCTAATTAAACTCTAGCCACAGTTAAATCTAACCTAATTAAACTCTGGCCAGTAATTGAACCCCAACCTAACCCTATTTGTTCCTAACGCTAGTATCTCACAAATACAGGATCAAGACCTTGCCAACTCTGGTAAACCTTATTGGATAGTGATAAAAGCTACCTTATCTTTCATTAAGGTATAATTTTTTTGTTATACAACATGCCCCTTGAAAATTGGAGATGGGCACTGTAAAAAGAAGGTAAACACTAATGAAAATGGTCAGTGGTATTGTGGAAGATGTGATAAAAATTCCCTAAATGTGATTATAAATATATACTTCAATGCAGAGTGGAAGACCATACTTCATTCACTTGGATTACAACTTTTGAAGAAGTGGCAGAAGAAATTATGGGTGTAACAACAAAAGAATTGAACATTTTGAAGCATGAAAAATAAGATGATGTTAAGTTTTCACACATTATACAAAAGGTCCTTTTCAACAGATATATCTAAGTTAGTTAGTGCCATTTTGTCATGATATACTTCTTTGATACTTTCAATACTAAATCTAATGATTGATGAACATTTTTGCTTTAAATTTATTGTTCTTGGTTGATTGTTATTATAGACAAGTTGGTATGATTTCAAATTTCAATGTGTACCCTTATATGTAGGAATTGAGATAAACAATGACACAAACAATAATGAAATCAAATTGATTGCTTTCCAAATTCATATTCATGAAAATGTAAGCATTTTTCCAAGTCAATAGGCATCTTGATAAAGATAACTCTCGACGTGTTTTACATATATTATTAATTAATATGGGTATGCTAGTTAATTAAATTATTAACTATATTTTTATTTGTATTATATAATAGTTGTTAAAGGATGTAAAATCTTAATACTAAATATATAGGAAAATGGTTTAAAAAATTACATATTTTTCAAAAATAAAATATTAATATCTCTCTTATCTCTCTCCCCTCTCTCTATATCTCCTTCTATCCCTATCTTGCCATCTCTCTCTCTCTCTATATATATATATATCCCTCCTCTATCTCCCTATCTCTCTATATATTTATTTCTCCCTCTATCTCTCTCTATATCTCTATCTATTTTTATCCCTTTGCCTCTCTCATTATATATTCATCTCTACCTCTATCTATAGGGAGATACAAAGGTGAAGCATTGGACCTTCCAAAGATCCACCAATCTCAACACTACTCCCAACTATTTTGAGCATTTAAGTACATATTGTATGCTATATTAGGAGGCATGTGTCAAAACTCATATTTATTGATGCAAAATAGGTCCAAAGTCACAAATTTGACGTAGAGTTAGTTATAGTTTTGTAGAAAATTTCAAGCACCACATAGAGCAAAGATATTCCATTTTTTTACATCATCATGTCATCAAATTTGGCACTTCATCAACATTTGTATCTTCATCCAACATTAACAAGCGCCAAAGGTATGTACTTGAATCCCTTGCATTTAAATTTTTCTATATATATAAATATTTTAATATTTTCCCTCAAATCCATATATATATATTAGTCTATATTTCTTTATTGCAATAAAATTAACCTAAAGTAACATTAAGAATTCCTAAGGATTTGTTGCTTGGAAAAATCCATAACAAAAATTTTTTGTTGGATGTCATGTTGTATAGTTTAGAAAAGCTCAAAATATGAATGGGATTTTAAGGTATATATTATGATAGCTTACAATTACCACAAAGAAGGAGAGGAAATCTATTATCAATTTTAATCTACAATTTAATACCATATGAAAAACCACATGTAGTATTATCTAAAATTCAATTCTTGACATGCAATTTTATAAAATACATACCATTCAATAAACTTCTCCCAAGAAAGAAACCCTAGAGTGAACATTAATTTAGACCCTAATTGTGAGATTCATAGCTCTAATCCCACATAGCCCTAAAGCGAGACACTAATCCCTAATCAAAATCCTAGCCTAGCTTGCTTAAAGTTGTCATATAATCCTAATTATCTCTCTTATCTAAATTTGGGTTGAATTATTTTTTCCTTTACATTTTTAGTACATATATTTTTTGTTTATTAGATCTTATTTTATGAATATATGCAAATATAATTTTACTTCTACATTCATTACTGTGCCCATTTTTTTTCATGATACTTTAACATTCATTTTCTGAATATTAGATCAATCTCACACATATAAATGAAACCTCAAAATTTTTAAAATTGAATTCTAGCCAAAACATAGACACACAATTGAACAAATTCTCAAAAGAAGAATGAAAACATCATTAACATTTCATTCAAAATTCACTCAAATCCACATAAGGAGAGAAAATATATTAGAATTATACGTTGATTCATGCTTATAAGTCATATTTACATACAATTTAAGATAATTTGCATATATTCATCCAAAACTCAAAACAGGCTATCTATTCTATTCCATCTGCTTGGGGTTTTAACAGCCAATGGCACAACAAATATCACTTCCTCATCAGAGGACAAATATCTTTCTACCCATATACTCAACTCAAAACTTAGCTAGAGCTTTCATCAGTTCTCTCCCTACAAATGAGCCTTGGATTCCCTTTTATATGACAAGAAAGCAACAAGCTTGGGGCTCAAATGTAATTTCACCACAAATTTTCATTTGAACAAAATCTCCATTGCATTTGACTTTCATTTCAAAACTTCCCACACGTTGAATCTGCAAAACATAGTGGCACACGAACTGGGGAAAGCTAAAAGAAAAGGGAACACAAATTGTCATAAAAATCCCCTTGTCCATGCAAAAAAAACCAGGCAACCAAATTGCCATGAAGGCACCACAACAACTTCTTATTTACCCACCACCCTGCCCTTACCAACACTCAGACCCTAGTATACACGCCTGCTTCTAGTTGTTGCCCAATACGGTAGAACTCAACCTCCTCTTCTTTCTTGCCCTTGCCCAATATGGTTCTAGTCTGTCCGCTTGGGTTTTTAATAGCCAATGGCACCACATATATCACTTCCTCATCAGAGGGCAGACCATGATTGAAGCGAGGTAAATACCGACAGTAGTCAGAGTCGGTCTCGATTACATCATCAGAAGTGTTGCTCTAAGGTCAATGGGCGAGTGTTGGCATCCAGAGGAGCCATGCCCATACCTTATTTTCCTACCGACACTAGTAATAGAGCACACCAACTGCTTACCTTTGTCATCTACCAGTTGAGCAACAATGTCCTGGAATTGCAACCTTCTACTGCATCTAGTGGGCACAAGCCTAGGCTTGTCAACCAAAGCACCTTCCTGAATAGCAGGACCGAGCTTTTGTGAGCTCAAATGAACAGACCTCCTTACTAACTTACTCATTTTCTCTTCTCAGACAAGCACTCAAACTTGATTAGACTCAGCCCACAAAGTGCTCTAACTGCTACAAGAATGACACTATTAGCAATTAATTCCTCTTGTATTTATTGTGCGAGGTAATGGCATCCTTCATCAATGCTTAGTAAAAATGCATGTGCAAACATGACAATTTGGCGGCGTATGTACTGTCACCATTTAACTAGAGCTACATGAGAATCCAAAGATCACCCTTCATGATTGCCAATAACAACATATTCACATAGATTGAGATCGACATGACTACACAAGCAAGGAATAATTCATTAATGCTTCACCAGTTGTACGATAAAACGACCACCATGTGTCGTTTTCCAACTTTGAATATTGCCCGCTAATCTCCTAAAGAGTTGGCAGATCAAACGGTTTATCTTGGGCTAACTCAGTTTGACATCCAACGAAGCATCATTCACCTTCCTCATGACCAATAACATTAATCCATCTCAAAAACCAACTACCATGTCGGCAGGTCCTATGCACTTTGCAAACTAAATGGCTGGAGCTACGCATTGCAATCTCGTTGACCTCGCGGCTTTTAATCAACCTTCATCTTCCTCCTGTGAGTTAGTAGGGAATAGCAGAGATTTACATTAGCTTTTGATCTTGGTTGTCAATCTAAAACCACGGGTTATGAGCTCAATAGTGGAGATTGGGCCCCACATTCCATACAGGACACACATCTGCCTTTTGCTGACCTTGCGCCAAATAACAAGGCGACACCTTAGGTCTGCGAGTTGGTGGGGTACAATCAAGATATTTTCCCATATCTTTGAATCTGGAAAACCTACACATTGCACGGTTAGTATTTAATGAAAGGCCTTGGCTAAGTCGTCAGTGACATGACCACTGGAGTTAATGGCTTAGGCTTACGTCACCGGATTAAAATTAAAACCCAACTTTGATTTTGATACTTTATTTCCTCCGTAGAGTTTTATTTCCTAAGTCTCAGTTGGCCCCGTTAAATTCTTATCCCAACCCTAACAAAGAACAGATGATTAAGCTAAGGATTGTATTTGTTGTTATAACTTTAGTTCTAGAGAATTCTTAATTACCAATTCTTATTTGTGCATTTGTATATGAATCAAATTGAAGGCCTTTCCATATCATTATGGAAAATTTTATTATTGCAACCCTAACTCTAACACTAATTAAACCTTGACCCTAACTTGATTGAACTCGTATTATAACCCTAACTCTAACACTAATTGAACTGTAATTGTAACCCTAGGTATTGTTGAAACCTAACCCTAATTGTACGAAAACCCTAGAGAACTCTAATTGAACCCAACCTAAAATAGACAATAACCCTTACCTTGGTGAGACCCTGCTCCAGTGCAGCTAATTTAAAGACCCAGCCTTAACCACAGCTGTAATTTAAACCCTTATTGAATTATAGCCCTAATTGATCCCTAACCCAAATTGAATACTAATTAAACCTTAACCCTAAGTGAATAGCAACCTTAATTAAACTCCAACCATAATCCTATTTGAATTTTGACCCTAATCATAACCATAATTCAGCCCTAGCCTTAATTGAACCCTAACCCTAAACATGAGTTCAATTAAGTTTAAGGTTCAAATAGGGGTTAGACTTTGAGTAAAATTGGGTATGGGATTCCAGTGGGATTAGAGTTGGGGTTGAGGGTAAGTGGGTTCTATGATAGAGCTTGGGGTTGGTGTTGGGGTTCCAGTGAAGACAGGGTTGAGTATTAGGAGTTGGGGTTATGGATCAACTATGATTTTATTAATGTTAGTTTAGAATCATAGTTATGTTTAGGGTTGGATATAAAATTAGAGTTAGGTTTGAAGTTAATTAGTGTTAGTTTTAGGGTTGGGGTTATGGTTAGACTTATAATTAATGTTAGTATTGTGATTAGATTCTATCACTTTAATAAAATAATCTTCTATAAATTCATTCAAATTTTTGAAATTATATAATTTAAAATATTTTTAAAATTTACCTATGTTGATATATGAGAATCTAGCAAATCCTAAACTCTAAATTTATAGTTAACTTGACATTGTGTATAAAAAGGTTTAAGTTATGAATGTTATAATATAAAAATAAATGTGTTTTTCAATGTTGTGTAATGAGTTTAAAGATGTGCCAATAATGTTGGAATCACCCCAATGATTAATTTTTTTCTTGATGGTTAAAATAGATTGGTAAGTAAATTTATCAATAATAAGTAAATTTATAATTGATTTTTTCTTGATAAGTAAATCAATATTTCATAAATTTATCTATAATTCTTATTTAATTTTTCTTAATTATATTAAATTATATTTTATTAAATTGTTAATAAATTTAAGTTGCTTATAAATAATTTTATGTGTTTTTTATAATTAACTTGATATTGTGTATAAAATGTTTAAGTTATGAATGTTATAATATAAAAAAATAAATTTATTTTCAATGTTTATTTGTTAGTTTGATGTGAGAATAATGTTGCATAGTAATGATTAAATTTTTCTTGATTGGTTAAGTGACATTGTGAAATTATTCTATGTTAATTTAATGTTATGAATGCTATATAATATAAAGAAAAATATTTCTAATATATTTTTAATGCATCTTTATATTTTATACACAAACATCTAAAATAAAAATGTGATTGTAAAAAAAATACAACTTAATGAGTGAACATACATTTAAAGTTAAAAGTGAAATTATAAAACAATTTGTAAATTTATTTTATTTTTCTTCTATAAATATAATTTTTTTATTTATCATCCGCCTAGTATGCCCACTTCTCCTTTTAATGAATGTTTTATTTTGCAAGGGTTGATTTAGTGTTGTCATTGATCTATTTCCTACAGATATCAACAGTGCCCGCCATCCCGTGATCGAGAATTGAAGGATCACGAAATCACGGGCTGGTGCCATGTGTCCTATCCGGGGGATCAAATTTGCGATATTGCTGACCAACTACCATTTGATCTGAGTCGTTCCCCACCATCCCGTGATGGTGCTTGGGTTGATTGCAAAATCACAGGCAGGCGCCACGTGTCTCATCCGATGAAGCCTAAAGAATAAAGAAAACACTAGTCGGCTTTAAATGTATTAAGGGGCGGATTACTAAAGTGTTCTCGAGATGCACATGTTCTAAATTGACAGATATGTTATAATCTTGCTGGAAAAGCTGCTTGAAGGTTAACGACATGGCTGGCGACTGTGTTAAAGGAATGAGACCATTAATGCTCAGGATCAATGGTTGCCCGCCATCGCGCGATCAAAAGTTTTAGGATTGTGATATCGCGGGCAACCGCCACGTGGACTTCCTCCGTAGTGTATGTAAGGTGGGCCCCTTATCCCCATGTTGGAAATTGTGTCAACTTGTTTTGAAGGTGATCATCGATGATTTTATTTTGTAGAGGGTTGAATTAGCACTGTCGTTGATCTATTTCCTGCAGATCAACGGTGCCCGCCATCCCACGATCAGGAATTATAGGATTGTGATATCACGGGTGCTCACCACGTGTCTCATTCGATGAGGTCTAAAGAGTGAAGGAAGCATTAGCCAGTTCTAAATGTGTTAAGGGGCGGATTACTAAAGTGCTTGTGAGATGCACATGCTTTATTTCAACGCAGATGTTATAATTTTGAGGGAAAAGTTGCTCGATAGTTAACGGAAAGGACAGCAACCATTTTTTAAGGAGCAAGATCTCTAATGAGAAGGATCAACGGTTGCCCGCCATCTCGCGATGGTAAATCAAGGGATTGCAGTATCGCAGGCAACCACCACGTGGTTTTCATTTATGGCTTATGGCATGGTGGGCCCCTAATTTTTGTGTTGGCAATTATGTCAGCCTATTTTGAAGGTGGTCGTCGATGATTTGATCAAACTGGAGGATCAACAGTTCAAATTTAAATCTGTATCAAATGTGGTTGGAGTCGTTCGTGCAGCCTATTAGTGAGCTTTAATGGCGGATGAGACATCTACTAGCAAGATTTGATCGACATAAAATCAATTTACTTACTTCATTTGTATCACAAAGCATCCAAGTATTTCATTAAAAATAGTTTCAGAGCCAAAGGTGAAATTGCAGAAGCTGCAGCCAGAAATTGGAGTTTGTGCGAAAAAAGCCATGAGTTTATTTTCTCTGTTTCCTAGTCATTCTGCACCTAAATTTGGGAAGGGGGGTCTGTTATGCGTGTCACTGAGCTCATTAAAATCTTTTTTTGGGGCTATAGTTTAATCATAAATTGTGAGGAATTGCGGTATTTTTACTCTGTAATTTCCTATCTCTACTTAGTCATAGCCACTTGAAGTGTAACATTGTAGTGAAGCCCTAGTTTGTCTAAAATGATGCCACCCAAGTAGTACTCTGGCCACATTGAGTATTTGAAAAGAAACTTGTACGATGATTTCCTAGATCAATTTTTCGTTGTCAACAAATGATAGAAGGAAGGGTGTAGTGTTATTGCGAGGGAAAATCCTAGGGGAGGGGTTGGTGTATAATAGTTCCAACATTGTTGATGCTAGGGTTCCACTCACTAGCTTAGAGATGTTCATATTATGGTATGGAGAGAGGAATTTGCCTCACCCTTTCTCAAATGGATGGATGTATGACATGGGTAAGCTGGTTGTACCAAATGTGTTCCCTTATGTGGACTTACTTAGGGAAATGGCCATGAGATATGACCTCATCACACGGGTAATTAGAGATAATGATGGAGGGGTTCTATTAGAAATTAACATAGATATTATCCAACAGAATTTTGATTTGAGTGAGCTAAGTGATGACTTGGTTCCTATTAATTTTGAGAAAATGAAGCAGGAGTATACAAAATTGAAATCTCTTTTTAGGGTTAAGCTGCTTCCACCTCATCTGGTTAAGGCAAGAGGTTCACAATTTCACATCAACCTTAGTGACCAGGAACCCCTCATATTGAATTGTTTTGCAAAGCCTTTCCTAGCTACTTTCTATTCACTATGTCAGATTTTGGGTTTTAGTACTGGTGCAGTAATGCCAATTGCATACATGTTCATAGGGGTGCAAATACAACACCCTAACTTCTTTGTAACATATGACTTTGCTTCTTTTTTGGTGGAGAGGATAGATGAAGGGTTGTCGAAGCTGCAGAAAGGTGATACTGGTACTTAATTCTTTTGGTATTCCATGTTGATGCATATGTTCCTATTTAGGAATGTTGATTTATTTGTTGAGAAGATGAACTTAAGACAATCAGTTGATGGAAAAAGATTGCCAGTACAGATATGGGCTGCAGATCTATCCTATAATAAGGAAAACACCAGTTATGTGCAATTTGATAATTGTTTTGCTTCAAGATTAAGGGATAGATTGATGGTAAAAGTACCTAGGATCCCTAAGGAAGTGCATGATTTCCTTAGGCCAAAGGAGAGGAAACCAGAATTGAGGGTTTTACATAACTGGGGTGACATTATCCCATATCCAGTTAGCACTATCCTGAGAATATATGGATTTCAAAGAACCCCTCACATACTGCCATATAATGTGCCACCAAGACTAGGGTTTGCAGAAGTTATGTGGCAGATGGGTTGTATTCATGAAGACAACCTTACTGGAAAGGGGAAGGGAACATTATTCCCTGATTATACAGTAGTGTCTGACTTTACATTTTCAAAGGGAGGTTGGACACATTTTGATAAATTCTTTGTTGATTACCATTTGAGATTTGGTCCAAGGCGACAACATGATCCTGAAGGTTTCTTTGCTCTTTTCAGAAAAAGAATAAAAGGTGGAAAGTTTGCACATGAGTTCAATTTCCCTGAGGACCTGATCAGAAATGAATTTGATTTAAATAAGCAAGAATTGAACAAGGAGAAATGGATAGCTTATAGTAAGCTACTAGATATTGTCCATGAAATGGATTTGAATTATGATCCACAAATGGAATTCACTCCATACCATAAGAAAATTGATTTTCTAATGAAAAACTTCAAGGAGATTATGGACACCTTGACAACCAAAAGGATAAATTTAAGGCTAAGTCTGGATATGCAAGGACAAAGTGATAGGCCAATTGAAACGAGGTTAGTATATCAACCTACAGAAAGGCAGCCCATCTATAGGCGGAAAAGGGATACTAGCAGTGATGAGGAAGAAGTAGACAGAAAGGGGAAGAAAATAATGAAGGTGCCTCCACAACCAGGTCCAAAATTCAAAGTACTTGGGGTATTCAAGATCATTGAATTACAGTCTTCACCAGAGCGCAGTCCCCCATCACCACCATCTGAGCCACGTCCTAAGAGGCAAAGAATTGATCACCCACTTGAGGATCTGACAGATGAAATTATTGTTACTGATCAAGACATGTAGGTTGGTATTCCTTCCCCTCCTAGGTTAGCTAAATTGGTTCTATTTGATTTGGATATGAAGGGTAAGAGTGTGCAGGATGCAAGAATGAAGGCTTGCAAGGAGTTCTTAGATGACAATGCATTTGTAAAGACTCATGTATTCTTGCAATTGGCATGGAGGATGAAATTTGAGGAATATCAAAATAAATGCAAGGAAGAGAACTAAAGACACGATGGAATTGAGATCTGACCCAATGAAAGTAAAAAGACCAGACTAATGGAAGGAGAGTTCCAAAATATCCCTCTGAAGAGGGGCAGCATGAAATTAGAGGCTGGTGTTTTGATTTTCTGAATGGGACATCAAAGATGCGATGGCTTTCAATGCCATTATGAAGTCAAGAATCCTTTTTAGGATTCTGAAGAAGAAGTTAAGGCAGCATTGCAGAACTCTGCCTTCAGTGAAGAATATGAGACCTTAGCAATTTGGGCATTGGCTCCACAAGGAAGAAAGCCAGACATTGCTGATATTAATCCAAATTTCAAAGGAGGATTAATAATAAAGAGGCCTTCAGAGACTTCAACCACCGAAGCCACTTATTTAACTGTGAATGTGGCCAAGTTGGCCCAAAAGACTACTGAAAGGGAGGAGGCTGAAAGAAAGAGCCTAATGGAGAAGTATAACATTTTAATTGAAGAATATAGTAAAATGCAACAAAGGAATGTTGAGCTACAAATTGAAGTGGAAAGGTTCAAGTATAGACATATTGGGGAAACATCTAGTGCTCCAGGAACCAACACATTACCTCCCATAGTAGGGTCAATGCCTCCTGCTTCTCCAAATGTTTCTACACCAGGGTCTCCTATTCAAAATCCTGCTCTAACCCCTCCTCTAAAACAAATTGATGAAGAAATAGAGTGCTTTGTTGATCCAACAAAGAGGTAGCTCATACAGAAAATTGATGAATTACAAACATCATTAAGGGTAAAAGAGGAGGGTTTTCTTTCAAAAGAAAAAGAAATTGTTACTAAGTTGTTTTGGAGCATTTAAATGAAAGGGTAGATAATAAATTGCACTCTATACATTATTTGTATTCTTTTCTATTTGAAGCAATAAAGAATATTGATAGGGATCAGGGGATAGTGATTCCAATAATTGAAAATTGGATCCCTAGGGAAAATGATCTAGATATTATGAATAAAGCCTCAAGGTTTGATGTAAATAACAGGCCCCAATCATTGAAGCCTACTTATATATTAGTGAAATCATTGCAAGGTTTTCAGACCATACCAGATGATTTAAATAGGAAGATTAGGGAGTTGGTAAAGAATTTCAAAGATTGGGGTAACACACTGTTACCTGATAAAATTGATGAGAAGGGAGAAATCAGAACACTCCAACAATGGCAGTATCAAGCGAGTAAGGTCATAAATAATCAAATTAAAGTAATTTGTGATGACTCAGATTATGATTTGTTGGTGAATTATATGGATAAGATTATTGGTACTGGCTCATTTTTGGAATTTTTTGAAAGAGATGCTAATCAGGTAGCGGTAAAGTATATGCCTTATAGTACAAAGGTAAGTGAGGTGATTAATTTTGACTAGCCAATTGACGAAAAATACCAGAGGTGGGTGGCTAAGTATTTCAATTATGATGAGTAAAAAGAGTGGGTTACTGATAGGTGGCAAATCAGATGTTGTAGTTACAACAATTCCAATTTTGTGTTGATGGATTTCTTGGCGTGGGTTTCACAAGGTTTTTTGTTATTGCATCAACCTTCCTCCGCCGACATGATGAACGAGAATATGCTCCAAAATGATTGCTATTGTAACAATTTTTGGAATATCATCAAGTGTCTAAATCAGCTAGTGACATGTGTACTTTCTAGCCTGAAGCTTGTTTGCTCCTTCATTTTCTATAAGAAGGATTTCAAGGCCAGAAGTACGGGTTAGCAAGTTAGAGAATTTTGATCGATTCTAGGTGAAGTTGTAGAACAGATTGTAAAATCATATGTTTCTAGAGAGAAATGCAATTTAGCATTCTGAGTCATTCTGTGATAGGTTTTGAGTTCATGAGGATTTAATGTTGCATAGCAATATTAGCATTTGAATTGAAATGATAATTTCAAGCTCGTCTCTCACCATTATATGTGCATATCTGAACTTTGAATAAAATAACTAAGGGTTGTTTCATTTAGCTCACTGTTGTAGTGTGTATGATTCTATTTTAGCTTTAATTCAAGGAATTAATTAAAATGCTTGAATGGGATTATAAGCAGATATGTTATGCATATCCGATGGTTTTAGAGAAATGCAATTTAGGTTTTGAGTCATTATGTAACAGGTTTTGATTTCGTAGAGATTTAATGTTGTATAATAGTACTAGCATTTGAGTTGAAATGAAAATTTGAGCTCATGTCTTTCCATTGTACATGCATATCTAAACTTTGAATGAAATAACTAAGGGTTGTTTTATCCATCTCACTGTTGTGGTGTGTATGATTCTATTTTAGCTTTAATTCAAAGAATTAATCAAAATGTTTGAATGGGATTATAGGCAGATATGTGTTGTATAAGGATTTGATAAGTAGTCGAGGGTTAGAATGCATACTGATGAAATTGTAATGCAATATTGTCAGGGATCTTATATGTGATGTATTAAATCTGTTATAAACCTCTAGATGCTTATGAATTTGACTCCTGCAATGGATATATGGCACTGATCTAAGTTGTAATTATTAGTGTAGTTCAGTATTTGTTTGTCTTTGCCTAGAGCTTGCTACAAATTTCAAATCATTGATTATCTTATACAATGGATTGTGTTTAGTTATCTCACGCTCCAAATAGTTGATATTGTCTATGAACAGCCAATTCTAGTTGATATTACCTTATTGTGTTGAGCTATTAAGTGAGATCATCTGCTATTGTTAATATTGTTTATAATAATGGATGTGAAGGTTATGTAAACACATTAAAGGGATCACCTCAGGTCTTATAGAGCCCGAAGTGTAGGAGGCTTTTTAAATTCCTCATCGGTTGGTCCAAGTCCTTGAAAATTTGCCTTGATTGGGTGGAAATTCCATAAGGTATATTAGAAGACAGAAACCTAGTTACATTTGTAAAAGGGGAACCAAAAGCAGCCACCCGTCCAGCCATTTAAGACAACCACCTTTACAATGGAGCTTTTTTAATCTTTTTACTTGATCCACATGAGATCGCAAAACACACTAATTTTCAAGGGTTGTTAACATCACTGTGGAAATAACATTTTTTGACCTTTCAAACATTAAAGAATGCGTCATTAAATTAATTATGTAATGGCATAAAATTAAAAACATCATGAATTAATTATGTAATAACCACATAAATTCGAATATATAATTCTATCAAAGAAATTAATATCAAATAAATAATATAATGTCGCGTAACTTATACATTTTCAATGTCATTGATCTTCTTCTTCATCCAACTCTTTATGCGTATCCTCCAGATCCTAGATTCGACATTATAAAGTTGGTCATATCATCATCATAGATCGCCGATATCGGTTCGATAATGTCATCATCCACGGATGTAAATGTATGAACATTAAATCCTACATCATCATGATCTAGTTCCTCCTCTTTGACATCTTCTTCGGGGACATCATCAACTAACCGTTGATCCTAATCATCATCTACATCATCTTCTAGTTCTTTGATATCTTCTTCTTCCACCACATTATACTTTACCAGCCTTTCTCTTGGATCATGTCTAACAACAAATGACCAACCCACTTTACTTAGAACCTCTTAGTAAAATACCTGCTCACATTGGCTTGGAAAGAACATAGGGCTCATTTCTGGCTCACTCAATCAACCTTGTATTAACCGGTAAATCCATTATCATGTTCAATAGCTATTCTCGGGATCATTTTCATTCAATTTGTATCATGTACCATAAGGCAATGAACAAATTAATCTAAAAGGACTTAAAGTACACTCAAAATTATATCATCCAAAATCCCCATAGTATCAATTTTTTGAGACTTGGATGTATGTAAACTTCTAGATGAAACATTAGTCACTTGAAGACTAGGTTATACCACCAAAATCACAAAAGTTTTCTTCATGTCATCCAACATTTTGATTCAGAATTTAACCATTGCACCACATAGCCTTGTGGGTGTTTCATACAATATTTCAAACGTATGTAAAGGTGTTGCGGCCAATCATCGGGATTCGATAAACATATTTATTCTTGGTGAATGTATGCAAAACAATCTCAAGATATATACATCAATATACTTGAAAATAATTAAATAATATGGGTGATTAATATATTTATACGTACCTGTTTATCTCTTAAACCATATGCTAAATCAATTTCCCTTTGTGTAACATTAGAATCTCCATTATGATGAGCTTCTTTAACCAATGAAGCCACACCTTCCCATGTTAATGTGCGACCAGATTGTTGACATCATTCAATCCATACCATCATCCAATCAAAATTGTTGGTGACATACAAATGTAGTGCATCCCACTCTCAACCAACTGTACCAAAAAAAATTTGAAATTCACAAACAACGTATAATTAGTTAAATACCATAGTATATGACCTTAATTTATAATTGATGTATATTGAAGATTAAAAATTAAATAAGTACAATATACATAAAAACCATATGTTAAATGCATTCCAATTAATCTCCATGACCATCTTATAATTACCTCTCACTTTCCTCAATTTACCTTTCCCCAACAGGTACTCCCCTTCGAATTTGTTAATGGAGTTAGGATCCCAAATGCGATCGACATGGATCTTTGCTGCAAACTTAGGAAGATATTCACTAATGTACACCATAGAACCCTCGGGATGTGCTCTTTGTCTAACCAAAGCCTTCAAAAATTTCAAGTTCCTCTCAACCATCCACATTGACCTTGTGTGTATAGGTCCACATAATTCAATCTCCTCAACTTGGTGTATGAGGTCGTGTTCTTGTGCATTGAAAAATGTTGAAGGTAGACACTTTTGTATTTCACACATTCAACGAGGAATTTTTCTCTTCCAATAATTTTTATCTTCTTTATGGATTTCTTTAGATGATAGCCATCTACAAGTGATTCAAGGCACAAATATATTAATGAGGATTTAACAAAAATATATAGTATATTACATAACAATTAAAACAAATGGAAATTATAAGATGTATACAGCGAATTGAACAAATATCGCTACTTACCTCATGTATTTTCCAAGATCATATATAACTTGCATGACATTGTTGTCAAAGTTATTAAGGAGATAAGAGGGAAAACGTCGCAGCAATTATAAAATAATCTTTCATTATTTTCCAAAAGTAGTAAACACAATACAGAAAAGTACATGCATTATGCAAGTGTATATAATATACCAAAATAATTACCTTAATGAAGGTATGCCAATCAATGCATTTTCATCCTTGACTAAATTCACCTTTCTTTGTTATTATATTGTTTTATGTTCAATAAATCCTATGGGAAATCAAATTTTGTATGACTTCTTTTATAGCATTGTTTCTTTGCTCTGTTAATGACCAAGGGAAGGGGCATATATTGGTTGGTCTCCGTAAGTTGTTTAATTGAATGACATTTTTCATTGCATAATTGACTTCCTAAATGTCACTACAAATTTTAACAATTTTTTCTTTGTCATGCCTTCCATCTAATATTTTCCATAACGTTTATGTTATATTCTTTCTGATATGCATTGTATCAAACAAATGCACAATTTGTAGCTTCTCATAGTAGGGCAACCTACTAAATTGTCTAGGATAACTTTTCAATCCCTGTCGAAGCCGACCATTAATGCCTTGACGACATTCATGAAGCATATAAGTTAAACAAATTAACAATGACAATCATTGTCAATTACAACATGAGTAAACACAACACAATATAAAAATATAAATTCAAAACATATCATATATGATAGATGAACAATTTGATCCGATGTATAACCTTGACGATTAATTCTATTATATTCCAACTTCCATAGGCGAGGTGACATTCTTCGTGGTTTTGATGTAGTCTCCTATTTCCCATTGAAAATATGTTTTTCAGTAGTTTGATACTTATGATTTCTATGGAGGAAGTGCCTATGCTCATCAAACACCTACTTTCCTAAACTTGTTGAACGATGAGATTTCATCTTTGGACCACAAATTGGACATGCAAATTTTCCTTTGTTTGAAGACTGCCAAGATGATATATGGTGGATTAAAAATATGTCAATTTTATAATTATATATAATGAATAGATTATTTTAAAACATGCATATCCCTACTTCATCAAATTAAATATTGTTAAAAGTGTGAGTGAACATTATAACATGCCACAAAATGTGTTAATACAGAGGCATCATAGATTAATCCCATACAAGCATTGCATGGAATTGAGGTATCTTTGTCCTATTGATGCGGAGCGTCATACATGGTGGCATGCATTCCATAACTTTAGTAACTTTCGTCGATGGAAGCGATATGTATTCATATCTTTGGCTTGAGTACCCTAGTTGAATGAACATAAACATTACATAATTATTATAGCCATTTTACTTGCCAATATATATAAATTAATGTACATGACTATTGGATGAAAAAAATATAAGTCATTATACAAAAAATAAGACAAATGAGATGCTACTACGTTAAAGAAAATTGATGTAAACAAATACCTGGAACAATCATTGACAACATTATGTGCTCCCTCTTTATTGACATCCATGGAGGAATGTTATTGTTGATAACAAAAACAGGCCACACTGAGTAAATAATTCTCAGCTCTCCAAATGGATTAACACCGTCAGCTCCCAATGAAAGTCTGAGATTACGAGGTTCTTCTTTAAAGTGTGGCCATTTTTCCTCCATGTCCCTAAATGCAGAACCATCCACAAGCATTTGAAGAATGTCATCTCCACTTCTATTTCGTGCATGGTAATCCATCAATTGCGCTAAGCTTTCACACCTAAATAATCATTGCATACATGGAATAATGGGAATAGAATGAAGAACCTTGCGAGGCACCTTTTTTGTTAGTTGATTTGTTTGATATCTACTGATATGACATTCCGGGCATTCTATTGCAAATTCCTATTGTTTATGATATATAATATGATCATTGGGACATGCATCTATTGCTTGATACTCCATTCCTATATCTTTTATAATGGCACATAAATCTCGGTATGAGTGAGGTAAAATATTTGATGGTGGTAACAAGAATTCACCAATCAATCTACAACAAAAAATAATTTGTTCATATAAAGAATATTAATGGTACGTATTTCATCCTTTATTTACTAGTGATGAACTAACAACAATTAAAATAGATGAAAAAAGATGGCATATATGACATACCTTAACATCCGTGAGATTACTATGTTTGATAAACCATTCATAATCTTCAAGTTCAACAGCAACAATACATCAAAGAGGAGATTTTTTTCAGAGCCTTCATAAAGGGGCTCGTATGCCTTCTCAAGTATAGGTAAATCATGAACATCATCAAAGTCATCTTGATCATCATGATCAGCTCTTCCACTAAATGTGTCATGGATCAATGTATTTGTATCATCATCTTCAACTGTGTTTTCTAGCGCATGATCATCTTCTTTCATAGAATCATTAACTTCATCTTCAATATTCACAACTCCATGTTCGTCTGCTTGCAAAACCACATTCTTCAGGCTGTGATAATCCATATCATCTGCCCTAGAGCACCCCACCTTTATAATAATGATAGACACTGTAAATAAACCATGGTCATAATCAATTGATTATATATATATATACATAAAATGTTAAAACAATATAAACATTTACAAATTCAATCAATATAAACACATATAATGAACAACTTACCAATGGGCGATAATCATGCCCCCCTCCAATGTGACCATGCTTCCTACAATGTTTCTCAGCTGTTGTGATTAAAATTTGTCTCATCTTTAAGCCCTTGCAATTATTGCAAGGTTAATAACATTTCCCATCACCCTTTCTTTTTAATCTAGCCCACAATCTATCAAGTAGTCTCTCCATTTTGTTCTCGACTAATATTATCTGACATGATTTTTCTTTACCAAGCTTGACTATTTAGATCTTCAAAAAATATCAAACTCACACTCCAATAATTTTTATTCATAGACAAGTAACATAATCTAATAATTCTAATATTTTACACCAAAAAAATTTGGCATGCAACCACCCCCAAAAGAGAAGATAGTCCGAAGTTAATGACCCAAAAACACTTTAAAATGCTAATTCCAAAACTTATTAAATTCTAATTTTACTATGATTTCCAACCGTTAAGACTCCTAAAATCAGAATATTGAACTTGATCACAAAATTCCTACAACAATGGAGGTAGCGAGCTAGTAAGAGCAAGTGACCCATTCTTAAGGAGCAATAAGTCAGAATCATCATTGCTAATGTCAATATGGATTTATCCTTTTATTTAAAGATGCAATGTGTCACTTCTTATGATTAGCTTATCCCTAGGGCCCTCAACATTGAGAGATCCCTAATAAAAAACAATAAAAGCATTGGTAAGAGCATGATTAGGGTACAAACCCTAGGCCTCCGTAGAAACATAAACAATCACTATAGCGGATTAGTGAGGTTGCAATACCAGAAAGATTAAGACATTGTAGGTAATAACAAAATCTTGCAATCTAAAGATTGTAGCCAATAACAAGCACACTATGTAGCTTAGTGACATTTGTAAATGCAATCTACAGTAAGAAGAATGACAGTCACTTGAGATGTGACAGTCAAAAATAGGCTGAGCAGTGACAAGATAATAAAGCTCAAACCTTGCATAGTAAAGTGAAGATTTTAACAGTGAGTTTCCTTACCCCCTTGCTGACCTTATGGGTTTTTCAAATGCTTTTGGTAGTGTTAGACAAGGCAAATGCAATCAGGGAATGATTGTCCAAATGAAGTAACAGTGGTAATCATAAGTTCAATGTTTCTTCTTAGCCATTAATGTATAATGGAGGTAGTGGATTGCATGTTTGAGCAGTGTTTTAAGACTCATCAAAGATGGGAGAATAGTGAATAATACCTTGTGGACTGTGAAGTAGTGTCAATAAGGTTGAAAGATCTTAAGAACTACAATACCATGAAACAATGAGTCCCCTGTAGTAAGTAGGCAGTCTATAGGGCATAGTTTGATTTTATAGAAGGATACTCATGAAAGGAATCTTCAAGTGATAGTGAGTTAGCTGTTTGAGATTGTAGCTGAGGGTGTAATACCCAGTCTTAAAGGAAGTTAGCAAGCAGTAAATGTGCAAGAAAATAGAATCATACACAACAAACAATTCACAATGTTATTTTCCATAATGCCTTGAGTTTGAAGACAAAAATCTCATTGCATCTTCATGATGAAAGTGGTGACCTTAATGGTCAATCACTCGCAACCATGATTTTAAAACATGCTATTGTGCTTATGGAGGCAACATTTTAAGCAAGGCAGTGAGTGGTGGTTTGGAACAATGGCAGGTATGAAGGACTTGCTTTATATGCATACTATGCAGTCTAGCTTAAGACAACGTTCTTAGAAGAAATTGATGGTGGATTATGGAACTCAAGGGTTACCATGAAAAGGATTAAAGCAAAGACTGAGATCTATTTAAAAACCACGGTCATGAAGATATTAAAGATGTCACATGCAAAACCTTAGTAGTTGGAGTGATGAATACAGTGCCAAAGAGGATAGTGTGTGGGGAAAATTTAGGAGATCTCCACATTATCTAATTATAAGGAAATACATCATTTATTTATTTATTTAATTAAAAGAAATCATTCTAAACCCTATATAGGATACATTGATACTTCAAAAGCCTCTGAAAGAATTTGAGATTATGCAAATATATGTCAAGTAACATTCATAAGGTTTAGAAAATCTTGATCACTCTCTAGAATAGCCCATTAAACATGGGTTGTGCTTGAATGCACTACATAATTGATATAACACAACCACTCTACATATCAATCAGAGTTATAGGCTCTTTATTGCAGCAAGAGGTAATCACTCTTCGATCATGCTATAATTATATCCTAACCTGTTAAACTTAAAACAACCTGAATGCACCCAATGATGATTGACACCTACATTATACAACCTGAATTAACTACATTATATGAGTGCCTCCATTTCTATGACAACATAGCCACATTAAACTTGGGTCACACCTGAATGCATCCTATATTTGTTATAGCACAATTGTGCCACATGACCAATAGAGTTATGGATCACATAATTATAGTCACAAGAATTTGTTCATTGGTTGTGATCTTATGGTGATTCAACACAACAAAATCTGGACATGAAATTCTTAAAACCCTTAACCTCTAAAAATGAAATCTGATGAGATGTTGCTTTAAAATATGATTTTCAAACCTGGAACTACAAATCTGACTTCACAACTGAATTCTACAAAAAGACAATGACTACCCTCAACCTGGTGATATCTTCTTGAATTTTTTCTAATTTTTCCCAAGAAAATCATCCTTAGTTCTCCACAAACTATCTCAAGTAGAGAAAAACATTGTCGCAATAAATTAGGTGCGAACTCACTTTTCTTTATGTCAACCACAGTTTGATTTTTTTTAATTTTTCATGTTTGTCGAAAATTCAACGAAAATGATAGCCGACATTTCGACGAATGTCGGGGATAAACTTTCAAAAATTTGGAAATTACACATCAAATTTTACAAGCACCCAACGAACATCGAATTTTACATATTTCATCAGACAGTTTTGTCAGATTTTGTAGTCAAATGTATTAGTGGTGTGATACATCAAAACTTGCAAGGGTTGGGAGGCCTTTTAATTGAGTGAATCGTCGCATGTATAGACATCAGAAAATAATCTCCCCAAAACATGACTAACCAAATGTTTGTAAAATCCACCCCTTTTATCCAAAACATACTCTAAAGTGGTGCATCATAATTTAGTTCTGAGAAGTTACTTACCAATTATGACTTATGGTTGAGCGTAAAAAGCCTCTCCATTTGTTGCATGTAAAATCAGCCCATTGGGGCATGAGGTAATCCCACCTAGGAAGAATTTTATATCCCTAGGGTGTACTTTGTCTTCACGAAAAATTGCCAAATCTGTTTGGTTACTTTGAAAAACATCAAACTTGTGCTTGAATTAATAATGAACACATCCAAACAAGCACTTAACATGGTTTTGAAATGGAAAACCCCTTTGACTTAGTGTGAATCCTTTGAAAAGAGCCATCTATTTTCATTCCCAAAAGATATCGTAAAACAATACCTTTGAAGGTTTCCAAATATCTAGGTTCACATTTCAAGTCGCATTAAGGAAAAGGTAAACATTGGAAACTATAACTTTAGAATTTCTACCTCTATGAACTTTAAGCTTTCATGGAGGGGAACATGCTTAAGGTATAGACATTTAGGTCACATAATTTTAATTGTTGTGTTGCATGATATCACTTGCCAAATCTGAAAACAAATCAAACAAGATCATCCAAAACTACAAAAATCAACGTTGTTGCCAAATACTAAAATTGGAAGACAAAGTTGAAAAAAAGTTGCTTCTGCTACTATTTTTGTTGCACTTGACTAAAAATTGGTCGCACTTGCCAAAAAAAGCTCTCTTTTTCTCTCTGTCACATAACAGTTACTAATAAAAATCTATTGCATTTGACAAAACCAACGTATTTGCTGCAAAATTGGCCGCACTTGCTCTTTTTATGCCACACTTGCCAAATCTTTTCCAATGCACTTGATTATAAATTGGTCACACTTTCCCAAATAGCTCACTTTTGACTAAGCAAATCACCAAAATTGAAAGAATACATACAAAGGTCACACTTGCAAAAACATAGCACACTTGCTTCTCAAAAATCAATGCACCTAACAAAAATCTACTCAGAGTTGACCATATTGGTCACTTTTGCTCAAAAACTAGTCACTTTTGCTAAAAAACCATCACTTTTCCTCTATCCTGCTAAAAAAAAAAAACAATATGAAGCCAGTTACAAGATCCTTGTTAGAACAAAACAATTGGAAACCCAAATACGTCATATAGTCTTTCATTCACCTTCAACATTCCATCCTACTTTTGGAAATCAAAATCAAAACAAACAAACCTGGATTATTCCCTCACCCACACTTCTAAGATATTAACAGTTGCTTGAACCTCGAGGCTAGTTCAAGTAAGTTTTTCTGCAACATATGCTCTAGAAGAAGTGAGATATCGATCCAGGCCTTCCAGTATTTTGAGATCCAAGGATAGTGTCATTCCAAAATAACACTAAAACCTTAGGGTCTTGAGCTTCATAACAACCATATCAAAACACCAAAAAACTTTCACCTTATGACCATTTGGCATCTAGTTGTTCCAATTCAACAACCAAACCTTACAGTACCAATCCTACAATTGAGTCTCACACACATTGAAGGTGAACAAACATATATCATTAGCAATTTAAGGAGCTTCATATTTGAGAAGAACAAAAGACCAAACCAGTGGAGAAATGCAACCAACATCCTAAATAAAGAGGAAGAGAAAGTAGACCTCACTGCTGGGAGACCCGTATTACCACCTCCTGCTTGGCAATAGGTATCCATCCTTCATGATCTTCGGCAAGAGCAAAATCCTCAAACAAAAATCCATATTCTGCCTTTCAAAGAACCGTCCTAGTCTAAAGTTTGCCAAGGGACATATCGTGAAATCTTACCATAACTGTAACATGCCAACCCTTCATTGAAGTAAAAATTTCCTAAGTTTCCACTATACGAGTAAATAAACTATGTAACAAGTCATTGCAATAAAAAAATCTTTTCTTTAATGAGAATATACGAACAAAGATGCCATAACAAATTACAACAAAGATTTCATTTCATTACAATAACTTCACAAGTTACAATAATACATGAATGCATACATTTTCATACATGGCTCAAATGAGCTTTAAAACAAATAGCTTATAGATGATCCAGGATCCTTCCTTTCAAATCTTGGTTCTTCTGTCGCCTGCTATGGAGGAGAAGCATCACTCAAGCACTTTTCCACCAACCATGGACTCATATGCGGTCCCCCACACATCTATCATTTGATAGATGGTTATTCCCTTCAATGAAGAGATTGGTAGACTAACCAAATAATGACAACCAACTGAGTATAGTGTTGTGTCCTACATAACTAGAACTTGTAAACCCACAATTTAGAACTAGCATGTAATACTGGATCATGGTGAACTGACAGTGGAGCCAAAGGAAGTCACACTACTTTGGCTAAAGTGTTCTCGTTATGTACTTCGAATGAAGGTCATCTATGGCATACACTACTTAGGGTCAATTTGACTTAAGGCCGTCTTAAACTATGCATAGGTATTTCCTTCAATGGATAATCTATCACCCCAAAGATAACCTATCACCATTTCTACATACTTGGAATAAATCTACTTAAACAAGTACACAAGCTCCCTCCCATACTAGATAAATAATCATAGGAGTAAACTCAAGCTATTCTAGTTAAATCAATAACCTAGCTAAGAGTAACTTATATGCCACTCGTGTTTAATCATATCTAGTATGTAATACCTATGATAAACACCAATCTCCTATTATGGAGTACATAAAAGAACATCATAAAAAAAAGAAGCTTTTATTTCCTTTTCAAAGCCATTATGCAAGTACTCGTAAAAGACAACTCAAGCATTTATGGATAACAATTTTTCATAAATAAAATAACAAAGAAGAATATCCTCATGCCTGTTATCGCTTATTGAATAAATTGACAGCAATGCAACTTCTCCAAACAACAACTAGCTTGACTATAGTTTCTCAAGAGATGTCACAATAAACCTCTAATACTCAATTTGATAGAATACTTCTCTCAAATACTACTCTCTCTCAATATAACAAAACTCTCTCTCTCAAATAAAACTGAGTAAACTAATAATAATGTAAAGCAAAAATGCTTGCAATAAGGCATCCTCAACAAATGAGTTTTCCTTGCTATTTATACAACAACAATGAGGCCTCACATCCTATAGATTAGGTGTGGATATTGAAGGAATTACTGTGCAAAACCTACTCACTCAACTTAGCAAAAAGGTGGCACAAATATAAGAACTTACTCAACAAATCACAACTACAAATTGACCTTCTTGATTGACAATAATAAGAGACTTATTCAAATCAACACATGATTGATATGGTGCAATTTGAATTACTCAAACAATGGACATCTACAACAAATAGGTTTCCAAAGGTGGTGCTAAGTAAATACTCTTTATCCAACAGTTGGCATGGTTTCCATAATATTTGGAATAGGCAATATCAAATATGCAACACCAAGCTTGCATCAACTAAGTCTTGGTATGAGTCGATTCACACAATTAATTAGTTTGACAAAGTCATTGACTTACTATTCATTACCTTACACGCCTTTTGCAAATTACAAACTCATCATACGTGGGAAGCAAGAGTAATATGCGGCCTCTAAAATGCAGTCAACATGTACCATATATTTGACCTCTATCAGCTACACATTCTCTAAATATAGCTTACTCTATGTAATGTGTGGTCTATCTCACTTATCGCTAGCTTAAAGTCTTTAGCATGAACATCAAATGCACTATGTAATTGTAGTGCTTTATAATATATACCCACTTCTAATTTTTCCTTGAATCGACTAAACATATGCTTCTAAGGATCAACCTTTATCTTATTCATATCTATTATCTATACACGTATATATGCATTCCTTATATATACATATATATAATAATATATATATATATATATATATATATATATATATGTATAACCCCTAAAACTTATCAAAAGTATTAGTTGCTAACTAATACATAGATATAATCATAATTATCTAATTTCAATAATTGGAAAATCAATAAGTATATAAACACACACACACATTTATATATATACCATGTTAATCAAGTTTGTATTCATTCAGTATACGGATGAATACAAATGAGGAAACATTCTCATAACAATAATAATATATTTATATATATTTACATACATATATACACTCCTCTATCCAAGTATAAATGCTCATGTGTGTGTGTGTATATATCTAGGCACATAATACTCATATCGTACAAATCCATAACCCATTCAATAATTGAATGATTACATTAGATCGATATACATATATTGTATATAAATATGTATATATATATACATATATATAGAGTCGATATTATGTACAATATTGTTATCTTGCATAATGATATATATATATATAATATTATGCAAGATAACAATATTGTACATAATATCAACTATATATATACATATTCCTCTATGCTCATGTATACATACGTATACATGTATTTATGTATATATCTTATACATATATATATGTATACATTTGATTGTATAATCAAGCACATGCATATTTAATATGTTCACACATATATCAGGTTATCATATTCTCATCGATACACATATTCATTAAGTGTATATATATTCACATATATATAATTGATTCATCATGTGAGTATGTTTGTAAGTATTTCTACTTACACATACATGCATATGATTATGCTCTCACACACAAATCAATGTATGTATATACATGGATATTTTTGACATAGATATGTATCGACAGAAAGCTCAAAAACACATAACATCATAATAACATTTATATACATATATGCATGTCTATACATATGTCATCACAATCACGTGGACATCCCATTATATCCATCGTACGTGTATGCCGACATATGCATATATCCCAAACACTCATTCAACCATACAATTAAGCATAGTAAGATAAGGAAGGAACTCACAAGCTCAAACAAATAACATCACCCTATAATGCACTCAATAGTAAACAAGACCCTTGCTAATGCAAACACATCAAACTAAGGATGACTTACCTACTTCCCACATAATAACCCGAATCTACTGTGAGTGTGTGAATAAGCTCAGATAGGTTACATTACTGGTTACCCGACCAAGATCTTCTTATGAGTGATACTTCCCCTCTGCCTAGAGGAATGAACATTTACCTACATCCACATTCTCAAAATATGCCCAAGGTAGTCAACTATTCAACAAAATATGCATTACACATAATACATCTCATAGTTAGAATATTAATTAATAACCATCCATTTCACATATATGCATTTCTTCATATAACATTAAATAAAATAACATTCATTCATAATGCATTGATAACAAAGTGCAAGCACATTTTATTCACCATCAAAATACAAATTGCATTCACATTTACCCTACATAGTAATAGTAAATAGTAATTACATAATTGGGGTATAACAACAACCGAGAACTCTTGCTAAGAAAATTTTATATATGCTTTTCAATGGGCAAACCAGACTTGAATACTCAATAAAAATCTCAAAAACAAAAGCAATTTCATTTTCCTTAAAATAGAAAATCCCAAAAGCAAAAGCAATTTCATTTTCCTTAAAACAAAAAATCCAAACAAAAAAACAAAAGGATTATTTTCATAGTTAGGAGTCACAAACGTTCACAAAGCTTGTCAATTGTTTATGGCAATTATGAGATCACAACATAGAAAAAAACATGGAGGCCAACAAAAGTAGTTCTAGAATACCCCCAACAAACACCACAAACGACGAAAGTAACCCATAGGGATATAAACCAAGTGACCAAGTTACAACAGGGTACTGAGCATCAAAATGTCCTAAAAACGCAACCATAACATCTCAAACAACATGTCAACATCAATCTATTACCAAAATCACTCTTATCAAGGGTCACAACATCAAGTAGGGCAACAAAATCAAGGGTTTCAAAATCACCATCAAGGAATAAGTCTAGAACAACAAATTGCCCTAAATGAACTTAAGAAAAAGATTGAGGAACTTGAACGAAATCAAAATACGATGTATCACCAATACCATGTTCAACGTCTAAACATTGCATATCCACAAAAAATGAACATTATTCCACAAACACCTCAATATCTACATCAACAACACTTCCAATTGTAGGCATCATTTTAAAATCTGCAAACAAACTACACTTCAAGCATGGGTTAGTGTTATGCAAACTCTATTAAAATGCCTCTATGAAATACCTTAGGAATGCTTCCAAATGCAACAAATGATACTAGAAAGACCAAAGCATTATGAAAACAAAACCAAATTACCTATTCCATAGTTGGATTGGTGTCACATGTGCTAGTGACCCTTTCCCAATCCTTGATCCAAGCTCAAATTGTGTAAATGCAAATGGAGATGGTGGAGTGATGATGAACAAGATCAAATCTCAAATGAAGAGAGTAACCTTGCAATAGATTGTGAAGGATTTGCTCAAAGATGAAGCACCTATTTAAAGATTTTCAAAATGCCAAGTGTTGAAGAGGGACCAATGTGGGATCAAAAACAAGCCAATGAGTTGAGGACACTTGTCATCATGTGAGTTAGTCAATGGTTGTGCAAGATTTGGGAAGAGTGCCCAAGAGGGGGAAATTTTGAATTCAAATTTGCAATAAATTTTGAGAGGGGGACAAGAAAGAAGAGCAATAAATGCCATTTGACTTGTCATGTTGAGGGAAAATGAGTGTTTTAATAAATCAATAAAATTGATTTATTGTGCAAGTGGCTAGATCTAGATAATGCAAGTGGGATGTGATTAGTATTAGATTAGGATTAGATTAAGTTAATGATGATTATGCTGATTTAATGCTGATTAGCTGATTTGACATTTTGGACTTTGATATTCTGATTTATTTAAATCCAGAAAATGATGGAATATGATTTAGGATTTAATTTAAATGAAGTCCTGATTTATTTAATTAAGTGAATGATGCAAGATGAAGGTTGAATGATAATGTTTATGAGATTATTTAATGAATGGTTTAAAGTGATGAATTTGCCTAATGTAAGAGCTAATTTGACTGAATCCGATTGAATGCATAATGTAAAATTTGCATGTCTACATTTTGCCCCTCTTTGAAGCAATGTACTTGTTGCGTTGGTTCAAAGAATAAACTTACCGTAATCAAAATTAAAAAAATTCATGATTTTTTCATATGCCCCATCGGAAAGAAGTATACTGGTACATTGCCCCCTTGAGAGATCGAGCGAAAAGATTCGATTTGAGGGTTGATCTCGCGATAAAGCGGTTCAAAATGGATGGTTATGGATGACGATGCAAATGAGATGATTTCAAGATGCTTAGAATAACAAATCTATATTATTCTAAATAACTTAAATGATGATATGATGTGAGACAGATGAGACGGATGATGTGATATACTATGATTATGCAATGGATGATTTATGATATGCTTAGACTAACAGATCTATATTATGATGATGATTATGTAATGCATGTGAAATGATCGATGTTTCCTATGATGTATGATATGAATGATATGTGGTATGCAGATGGTTTGTAGATGCAGGATGGATGCATTGGTGATGATGATGTTAATGCGGGAATGAGATGATGACAAGAGGATCCAACAAGTCCATGATTGGTCGAGACTTTATTAGAGATGACGATGATAGATGATGATGATAGATGGATGATTTGCTTATCAAGGATTGGGATTTTCAAAGGGTCACTTACTTTATTTTTGATAACACGCCTAAGTACGAAGCATCAAGGTATGAAGGACCAGGATGGCGTTGTACTTAGTGTGATGGACTTTGACTCAACAAGCAGATAGGAGTATTCTTGTTCATACTTGACATACGGAAACCTTGCTAGGATGCACTTTAGAAGTCTCAAACATCTCGGACCAAAACACGGAAAGGTATAACCAATCAATGCAATAGTCAACAAGCTATCTGAAACATCCTCCATACATATCTAACAAAGCAAGTATTCGCCAAGTTATTTTACAAGAACGTCCAAACACATAAACAAAGATAATGTCGTTGCCCCATTCCTATTTCTCTAAATCCTCTATTTTGGGATATCATCGAGACGTCCTTGGAATGAGTGCAAATAAGATAAGTCAAAAGATAAAGACCAAGTAAATAAACAGACTAATGCTCTTCAATACCGCTAACGGAAAAGGATGTGTTTTCTAAGGATGATAAGCGAAACTTATTGCCAAAAGATAATGCCCATTGTAGGAAGGATTCATCCTAGGACATGTTAGTGGATGGCGGCACGTCATTTCGTTTATGAGAGATGATTGATATGGGACAAATTCAGATGATGGTGTTACCGATATGAAGAGATGACCAATTTGTTTACTCACTGTCCTAGACTTAAGACTTGATGCTTTTGAGTTCTACTTTTATCCCGCTAGACTTGTTTCTAAATGTTTCACCAAAGGTTGATGATGACGATCAATTTATTATGAATGGTGTTTATTGTGGGTGCAAGCGAGATGAAAGCGGGGATGGATTTTTTCAAATATTTGGATGTTTTTGGGATTTTACAATGTTTGAGGGCTATTTTTTGGTAATTTTGAGGTTTTACAAATGTTTTGATTTTATGTTTTTCCAATGTTT
>VDFB02379711.1:89580746-89631391 GCA_007258455.2 Sequoia sempervirens
TAGGCGTGTGTGTCTAACTCCATTATGAATCCTGCCTTATGATCTCCATCTGGAATGTTATCCCTCAACCCCATGAATTCTAAGAGTGCTTCATCATTTTCGAATGTATCGAGAACTGGTGGTCCTCGTTGGTCATAGTCGATCAGTTGGGGGTAGACTAAGCGGATCTCATGATTTTGACTATCCGGTTTAAAGGATATGGTACTAATCATACATAGGGTGGTATCTTCGAATAACCTAGGTAGGTTGGATAGGGTATCTTCGTCATCGCTACTAATATAAGGCTCAGTGATGAAGTTATGCATGTCTGTCCCTATGGGTATTGGGGAGTGCACTTGTACTAGGACTGGTTGAGGAGAACCATTAGCGGCTCTAACCGGAGGACTTTGGCCACGTATGGTTATTCTCAGAGGGGTACATCCAAGACCAAGATTTGTTATAGGTTGCGTCTCAGGCATGATTGGTATTAAGAGCCCATTGTCATTTTGCCCCAGTCTTTGATTGCGGTCATATCCCATCGCAAGCATCATGTGTAGGCCTCTGCTTCTTTCATCCATTGGTAATTCAGGTGTCATTCTTTCATCTCGATACAACATGTTTGATGGATCTGCTTCTATTACCTCATGGCCAAGGTCTTCCCACCTTGTGAATTCAGGATAATTTTGAGAATAGGTTTGAGATGAGGGAACTTGATTTTCTTGTGGGCGTCCTCGTGATCTTGGAGATTGTGGTAACTCTCCTATCACAAAAGCATTGTTAGGCAACTTATAACTTCCACAACCGTCCTCTTGGATAATGAGCTTGATATCAGATATGGTGGGAATGGCGGGTGTCTCTGTCGCAGAAGTGGACGTGAGAGTGGCGGGATTGATGTATGATGTGGATGGGCCCTCATCATTTTTTGGCACTTGGGGGATTTTGTAATATTTGGCTTCAAGGTTCTTGCAGCAGTAAAAACGCTCAGATCTTAAGTGGATAGTGACCTTCTTATCCATTATGTGTGAATTTCAATAATTGGTGGGAAGTTGTTGATGCTACTACCATTGGCGTGAGGATCCATAATGGCCCTCGAGAATGTTGTATGGTAAGCTTCCAGGTCCGTGACCGGATGTGTGGTTTCCAGGCGAGCTGGCCCTACTTGGATAGGGAGCTTAATTGTGCCCTGTGACACTCTTTCTTGGTCATCATATGCTCTTATTGTTATACTCTTTCCTTTGTCAATGGAATCTTCTGATATCTTTAACTACTTGATGAGGCTAAAAGAACAGATGTTCAAACCTGCACCTCCATCCACCAGGACTCTTTTGATTTTGCTTTTGTTCACAATGACCTCTAAGTGAAGTGCACGATTGTGAGATGGTTGGGCAGGAAAGTCTTGGTCAGAAAACGTGAGGAGATTAGGTGTTATGATGTTTCCGACCATAGCTTGGAATTGTTCTGCATCGAGGTCTGCGGGGACGGTAGATGAGGCTAATGCTTCCTCGAGGATCTTTTTATGGGCCGATGAGATTTTTAACAACTCCATGATGGAGATGTGTGCTGGCATTCTTTTGAGCTGGTCTACAACATTGTAGCTATACGGAACGGCTCTTGATGTAGGGACTCTATTGGGTTGGGATGACCCTGCAATGGTAACTTTTCTGCCTCTTGTGGTGACTCCACAGTCTTCGGCATGGGCGCCTTTGATCGTGATGACCATGCAATTTTCATTGAGGTTGGCAACAACTATTTCATACACATGATTTACACTGCCTTTTCCTTTATCCTTGTTATTCCCTTTGTTTCCATGATTTGGCATCGGATTCGTGTAGATTTTAAGATCCTGATTCCCTGTAGGTGTTTCCACATTTATGATTCTTTTGTCGATGAGATCTTGAATGATGTTCTTGAGTCTCATACAGTTATTTGTGGTGTGACCTTTGATCTTGTGGAACTCACATAGTTGATTTTCATTGTACCAAGGAGGTTTGACATCAGTTTCTTGATAATTCTCAAACGTGGGAGCTTGGATGAGTTTTTCGTTGATTAGTTTTTTCATGATGTCCTCAAGTGGTTCCCCCAAAGTAGTGTATTTTCGTTTGGGGTATGTTTTGCGTTGAGGTGGTCCTCTTTGATCGTTGACGTTATTGATGGTGGGATTATTGTTGGGTTGATATGTTGTGTGATGAGTGTTTTGGCGTTGTGGTTGGGTTTGCGGTGCGGGTGTATTTTGGCGTGGACCACTAATGACCACCTTGCAATCAACGATGCCATCATTAGTGATGTTCTTGTTTCTCACCCATGTACGGGGTTTATCATTGTAATTTGATGGTGGGCGATTGTTTTGTGATTCATGATATGATGTTGATTCGATGGGTTGCGTTGCAAGGGCTCTTTCGATGCTAAGCGCCTTGGAGATTAGTTGATCATAGGTGGTGATTCCCTGAACTTTAAGGTGGAATGATAGATGACTTTCAAGATTAGTAATGATTGTGCAGACTTGTTGCTCTTCTGGCATGGTCCATTTGCTCCGATTGGCCTTGGATCGCCATCGTTGAAGAAATGAAGCAAAGGATTCATTCTTTCCTTGTTTCAGAGCGTAGAGTTCTTCGAGACTAACATCCATTGTAATGTTACATGCGTAGTTTCTAATGAATGCATCTCTAATTTCTTCGAATGTCTTAATGCCCGGTTGTAGTTTAGAGAACCACTTATAGCATCTCCTCGCTAAGCCCTAGGAATAGCCGATCGTGATAAGCATCATCATAGGCCACCTTACGCTACAATGAACTCCGAATTCCCCGATGTGATCTTCTCGTGGTTTCCCATCCCTCGACATTTGTCAAATTTAGGGATCTCAAACTCTTTAGGAATGGTTTCAGCGTTCAGGCTCCTATCAAACGGATAATAGGGACACAAGTTGCTTTTATGCTTTGGTTGTTCACCCGGGACAAGATCGAGTACTTGCTACAGAGCAACTTGAATTGTGTCAGCCATATCATTCCCGAAGGATCAGGGGTGGAAATGAATGTGTCTTTGGGGTGCTGCAATCGCAATTTGGATGGATGGGTTGGTTTGTGCATTGTTCAATGGTATCGATATGTTGTGGCGAGCGAAGTAGGCTTCTACTTGCTTTTGGATGAACAATGCCTGTTGTTGCTCTTGTTGTTGTTGCGCTAGGATTTTTGCTTGTTGTTGCACTCGTTGTTGTTCTAACAATACTTGTTGTTCTGCTTGATGTTGCGCTTGTTGCTGTTCTAACAACGCTTGTTGTTCTGCCTGTTCTTGTTCCCACAACGCTTGTTGTTGGGCTGCCAATTCTGTTGCTTCTTGTTGTTCTTGATATTGTTTTAATGCTTGTTGGTATGCTTGCCATTGTGCTGCTTGTGCAAGAAGTTGTGCTTGTGCTTGTGCTTGTTGTGCTTGCGCTTGAGCTTGTGCTTGGGCTTGCGCTTGTGCGGTTTGTTGTTGCAATAATAGTTGTGCTTGAGCGATTCTTTGTGCTTGCAATGTTTGTGCGGCTTGGGCGGCTTGAGCGGCTTGTTGTTGCTGTTGTTGTTGTAATAATGCTTGAGCTTGTTGTGCCTGTTGTGCTTGTAATGCATCTTGAGCGGCTTGTTGCACAGCTTTTTGTTTTTGCACTTGTTGATAGCCTCTTTGGAAGGCAGCTTGTAATGTTGCATCGAATTGGTTTGATGTGGTAAATGTTGGTGGCGGTGGGGGTGGTGGTGGATTTGGAATGGCGTTTGTGGTGGTGGTGAATGGTGATGTTGTGTTGATCATTTGGTTGGTGGATGGTGTTGTCATGTTGATCACGTGATTGGTGGATGGTGTTGTTGATGCGGTGAGTGGCATCGTTGATGTGATTGGCCCTTGAGAGACCATGCTTTGCAATGTTGTGGGGGTGTTCGATGATGTTGCCATTGCTTGCGTGTTTGTCGTTTGTTGTTTTGATGTCAACAATAAGTTTTGAGCGTTTGGCAAGATGTTTTGATTGATGGTTGGGATAGCAGTTTGATTGATGCTTGGTAGGGGAGGCAACCCCAAGCCAAGGAATGATGTGGATGATAATGGTTGTGGTGGGATAGGTGGAAATGTGAGGGGGGTGAATCCTTGCGAAAGTGTTGTGGTATTGAAAATGCCCCCTGCTCCGAATATGTCTCCCTCCTCTTGTGAATTCGTAAGAAGAGGTGTTTGTGGTGCTCTGTGAAAAGATGTTGATGATAGGTCATAATGTAAAGTGAGAGGAACATTTTGGTGTAATGAATTATGGAGGATGTTTTGTTCCACTGTGGTGTTTGCGTCCAAGTTTTGGTTATTTACAAGGGGATGTGATTGAAGTTCATTGAGAAATGTGCTTCCCTTGTTGACATTTGGTTGGGTTGGAGCAATCGATGTCGTGATTTTTGGAATGTTTTGTGTGACATTTTGGGATGGAGGTGTAGATGAAATGGGGATGGTGGATGAGATTGGTGGAAAAGATGTCTCTACTATAGTGGTCACATCAAAATCCGAAGGCAACTTGGCCCCTTGTTTTGCTAGTTCAAGCATGTACAACAAAGGGTTGAGTCTCATCATGATGTTGATGATTCTATGGTTGTCCGGATTTTGGAGCATGTCAGCTATTTCTTCACGAGACATTCCAAAGGTGAGGTCCTCCCGTTGATTTTCTTCTTGTGGGTTTTGTGATGATGAGGGGACCAATGGATTGCTTGATTCTGCAAGATTCATTTCTGCATTTGTTTGGCTAAGGTCACTTGAAGCGGGAGTTTCTCTGTGGGCTTCCATACTTTTCTTGTATTGAGATCTCATTTGAACCATAAAACAAGGATCAATCTTCGAGAATATGGGAGATGAATCTCTTGATTCTTTGGATTAATCTCTATTTTATGTCCCAAAGTGAAAGTTTTAGGATGTCTTTTAGGATCAAATGTGATGATGATAAGATGGTGATGTTTAAAGATGGATGTTATGGATGTTTATGGGTGTTGTTTTTGGCTTTTGATAAATCTTGAATGAAATGCTAGGACTTTGGATTTTTGATTGGTTTGATGTTTTGGATTTTTGAGATTTTGTCCTTGACCTTTGATTTGGAGTTTGATTTGGATTTTGAACAAAAGGAACCCTAAGATGTTTGATAATGATCTAAAGGATAGTTGTGTTCAAAGGATGATGATTTGGATATGTGTGAGGAGAAGGATGCATCTACCCACACCTACCCAAACAAGGTGATTGTTTTACTAAGTATATGAGAAGGATTCATCTACATACACTAAGCTAGACAAGATGATTTGGATGACTTTGACTAAGGATATGCAAAAGGATGTATTTACACATTCCTAGCCAAAGGTGTTTTGATAAATGTTTTCAAGGACTTGATCTCAATGATTTTGAATGATTGCTTGATTTTGTCATAAAGCCTAGCATTTCAAGGATGATTTCAAGGTTTTTCAAAAGATGACTTGTGAGATGGATGTTTTGGATGTTTTGAAAGATGGATGAAAGAGGTTTGATTTGTTTTGATCCCTAGATGAACCTAAAAAGACCACTTTGTATTTTCCAAGACCTAGGTATTGAAGAGCATGCATATGCTTCCTAAAGACCTTTGTTAACCAAGGAATGATTTGAACATTTTGGATTTCCAATCAATGATTTTTGCTTTTGAGATTTGGAGTCTTCAACACACATGAAAGTTCATTTTGCTTAGTCTTTGCTTAATGGATTTATTTTACCAACAACACTTTCTTTGATTAAAGTTTCAAACTAAGATGTACCAATGTCTTAATTTCCTTAAACCCCACAAGATATTTTATGTGGAAATTCAATGAACTTAAGGCAAGGGTTTTCCTATTGTTTACTCAAGAAGACAAATTGAGGTATAATCCAATGCTTAGGAACCTCTAAGGACGTGAATCCCAAGGGAAAGCAATAGCATATGGATTGAGTCAATGATATTTGTCTTCAAAAGGGTTTGAAATTTTGAGAATCATGTTGAATGTTTGTTTGCAAAATGTTTTCATACACACCGTGTTTTCAAACAAAGAATAATTACAAGCCCTATGGATGTGATAGACAATGTTTGTTGAGTCCCCACTTGGACAAGTCCAGCTACTTCTACTTTTATCGGATGGTTAGATGCTTGACCCCACCCTCCACGCACTCACTATATACCTGGGGCAAGCACCAACACCCATGAAACTCCCATGGCATGCTTTCCATCTCTACTAAAAGCCGAAATTGTGGGGTAGCTTCGTAATGACCGTTCTTGCACCAACAAATAGATTAAGGATTTTGGCAAATTCTAGCACATGGGTTCTAGTAAGGACTTTCCGTCATGGAGATTGACCCATACGGAAGAGTCCCCTTTCGGATCATCGAGCCAACCGCTGATTATGGCGTTTAACCAAACCCTCATTTATATCCCCGCTAGAAATACTCTTGGCTTTAGAGTGTTACCATTGAGTCGCCGCTGGGTGAGTACTTTTTCCCTGCAGGCCCCTCTAAGATAAATAAAAGCGAGCAAAGACACAATGTAACTCGATCGATCTTTGATGGCACAAAGAAAGAGAATGTAAAAAATGCCCCTACTCACACTCGCACAAGATGTTCAATTTTTAAGCCCAAAATGAAGTGTTTTAAAGCAATAAAATGTATTTTGAGTGTTTCTCTTGCACCCTAGATCGCACGAAGCGCAAGGGGAGAGGATACGTACTCAAAAGACAATCACACAAATCAAACACTTGTTCGTTTTATACCCTTCAAAGCAATTGTGAATTCGTTTTAAGCACCAAATGAAATATGAAGATTGCTTGTTCAATTTTTAACCCAAAACGAAATCTAGTAAGTGTGTCCTAAGGTTCGTTTTAAGCCCTTTGCAATGAAAACAAAATTGTTCGTTTTAGCCCCAATTGAAAACTAATGTTCTAAAACGAAAAGGAAAACAATTTCGTGAAGTGTTGATCAAACACTTAAAGTGTTAAAAAACACATTGTGTTTTCAAAGAAAAAAATCTTCCCCTCCTTTCGTTTTCGTTTTGTGAAGTAGTATTGATCAAACATTTAAAGTGTTAAAAAACACATTGTGTTTTCAAACAAAAATCCTCCTCCTTTCGTTTTCGTTTGATAGCCTTCTCTTTTGCTTTGCACCTTTTCGCCTTCGTTGTTCGTTTGTACCTCCTTCGCTTTTCCTTTGTTCGCTTTTGTACCTTTTCGCCTTCACTTTCGCTTGATTCCGATGTTTGACTTTATATCAACCTTCACCTTTTTCCTGCAAACATCATAATAGTTACATATGTATTACAAGACAATGAAAAAATAACACAAGACATGTCCACCTATTTCGAGAAAAATAAAATTGGAAAGCCACATGAGTCCTTTATGATGAAAATAGCCCCATGATACAAGATCATTGAGTGAAAAAAGGTTAAAATCAAATATAAGAGTTAGATCATATGAATAAGTCTTTTAAGCCTTAGCCACATATAAATGGTGATAACCACAAGGCATTATTTTCAAGTTAAAGTAACTGCACATTTGAAAAAGAGAACTAAATGCCACGGATGGGAGAGGGGTCTATGTAACGCTAAAGACAGTGCCATTAATGTATGCAAATAAGTCAAATGTGCACATTAAAGTGCATCCCATAAGAATTCAAGTCATCTAGTCTTTCATCTCTGCAACGCCGCTGCTTTCTGTCTTTATTGTCCCATTCATTTTGCCCATTTATTGCAATATGGTATTCATGCAATCTTGTACACCTGCTGAGCTACAAAATTCAACAATAGTTAGTCATTTGTGACGTTGTCAATAGTGCGGCCTTCATTCTCATTAATCTCTATGAAAATAAATTGTGAATTGTGACAGCGAGCATTAATGGATAAATTATAACTGGTCCAAGACTTTCACAGATCATTGAAAGCAGCAGCAAGATAATTTAATACTTGGTCAGACATTTTGGTCATATTGCCGCCATAAACAAAGGGATCTTTTTAAATCAAAATCAAAATCTGCAATAAAAAGGATCTTCCATGCGCCCAAATCAATGTGTCAGTGATTTTCTTAAAAATACTTCTCATCTCTGTACACTGCGTTTGAAGCAACCTTTCTTTATTTATTTATTTATTTTTGGCGAGCAACATCCTGAAAATTAAATTAAGATCTTTGATACAAAGTCATGAGCTATTTACCATTAAATCAGTGGGCGCTTAGGTGTTGGCCGACAAAAGAATAAGTAGTCAGTTTCTTTGATTAGTTCCCAACGCTTTAACAGAAATCAGAAACTATGCCAGCGCTAGTATTTAGTTGGTTAACAGGAAAAGAAAAAAAAAAGAAAAAAAAAGACTGCCAGGGGCGCAAAAGAAAACAATCCAGATATCCGAAAGAAGCATGACCCCTGATTCCGCATAAGATCCTGCTTCTCAACTCTTTTTCTTTTCTTTTAAGTCCACAGCACATCTATTTCCGCATTTCTTCTTCCACACGATAGCTGTAACATTTACTGTTCCAGTTTAGAAATGGTGGAGCTTTAGCACCGTCAAGCTAGTAACGAATGACCAATAGCTAGTGTCAAATATACGATGATTGATACATATTATTAAGAAAAGTCTGTATTGTTTCACAGAACCCATTTTTTCTTCCTTGAGTTAGATCATCAGAGATTGTACACCACTCCTTGTAAGAAATTCCATGTGAAATGAAGGTCTGCGATGGTAAGCACAATATAATCTTATTTTAGCAATATCAATTATATGAAAAAATTTAGCTTCTTAAATTCCCTATTATTGCAGAGAACATTGAAATGAAACAGCCCCAAAAGGAAAAGAGAATTCCTTGATACCCAAGCTTCAGTCTACATATCTGATATGGGCATGGTCGACCAGCGAAAAATTTTCGTGTCTGAATTCCAAGATGGAATATTTGTCCAAGGTTTTTGGTATGGCGCAATGACCAAGCAAGTGGGTATCTAAAAGAGGAGATGTCTATCCCTGCAGGCTCATAGGAGACAAGTTACGAAAGAAAGAAATCCTTGAGTTTTAATGCAAATTGAAGCAAGGTGTTCCCTTCATCCTACGCTTAAAAGCAGATTAGAAGCTAATATCTAAGCATATTGTTATAATCAATTCAAGATTCTACAGTTAATCATTCAGCTTGATCAGGCTTGTGAACCCGCAAATGCAATAAAAAGTGGATAAATCTATATTAAAGCATATAAGCTCAAATGCATAAAGCGTACAAGTTGCACGTAAGAGATCATATGTTCAGAAAAAATCAAGCTCAAACATATAACTCGATTACACAATGGTTCATGAATATCCACAAATAAAAGGCTTCTACTGAAAACTACGATTAAGAGCAGAAATTGACACGACTAAAAGATGCATATAAATGCAGAATAAAAGTCTTGAAACACAAGAAGCAAAATAGAGTGATGAACCAAACAATAGATGCTGCAGATTTTGCATCAATAACTAACACAGAATTCTAAAACCCTGTCAAAAGGCAGCGAATGAAATCTTTTTAGAGAATCCAATAAATCTATTAAATTCAAAATCTCCTCAATCCATTATGGCCCTCCTTCTAGCGCCAATATGTAGGCATCATTTTAAAATCTGCAAACAAACTACACTTCAAGCATGGGTTAGTGTTATGCAAACTCTATTAAAATGCCTCTATGAAATACCTTAGGAATGCTTCCAAATGCAACAAATGATACTAGAAAGACCAAAGCATTATGAAAACAAAACCAAATTACCTATTCCATAGTTGGATTGGTGTCACATGTGCTAGTGACCCTTTCCCAATCCTTGATCCGAGCTCAAATTGTGTAAATGCAAATGGAGATGGTGGAGTGATGATGAACAAGATCAAATCTCAAATGAAGAGAGTAACCTTGCAATAGATTGTGAAGGATTTGCTCAAAGATGAAGCACCTATTTAAAGATTTTCAAAATGCCAAGTGTTGAAGAGGGACCAATGTGGGATCAAAACAAGCCAATGAGTTGAGGACACTTGTCATCATGTGAGTGGTCAATGGTTGTGCAAGATTTGGGAAGAGTGCCCAAGAGGGGGAAATTTTGAATTCAAATTTGCAATAAATTTTGAGAGGGGGACAAGAAAGAAGAGCAATAAATGCCCTGTTTGACTTGTCATGTTGAGGGAAAATGAGTGTTTTAATAAATCAATAAAATTGATTTATTGTGCAAGTGGCTAGATCTAGATAATGCAAGTGGGATGTGATTAGTATTAGATTAGGATTAGATTAAGTTAATGATGATTATGCTGATTTAATGCTGATTAGCTGATTTGACATTTTGGACTTTGATATTCTGATTTATTTAAATCCAGAAAATGATGGAATATGATTTAGGATTTAATTTAAATGAAGTCCTGATTTATTTAATTAAGTGAATGATGCAAGATGAAGGTTGAATGATAATTTTTATGAGATTATTTAATGAATGGTTTAAAGTGATGAATTTGCCTAATGTAAGAGCTAATTTGACTGAATCCGATTGAATGCATAATGTAAAATTTGCATGTCTACACCAATATCATCAAAACATTGATTCATATCAACAAAAAAATCATCAACCACAAAATCAAGTGAATCAACAACAACAATGGTTGCAAAATCAAAATCAAATCCATCAACAATATCAACCTTCAAACGAAGAAATTCCATCTCAAAATCCATCTCCACCACAACTAACCTTACAATCAAACCATACTGCTAAACATGAGTACACTCCTTTAGGGGAGTCAATTGAGGGTGTGTTAAACCAACTAGTCAATTCCAAACTTATCGCACTTCCAAAACCACCATGAAGTGGTGAACCTAGCATCAAATTCCCATGTTACAATGACAAGATCTATTGTAAATACCATGGAGTAAAAGGTCATGATGCATCAAAATGTGTTACACTCAAAAATATCATCCAAGACCTTATTGATTAAGGAGAAATAGCTATTGAAGATGACATTCAAGGTCCATCTACCAATGAAAAAATTGACAATATATCAAACTCAAATGTTGAAAACAACAATCAAGAGTTATTTATCACTAATCACATTGACAATGTCTCTACATCATCTAATGAGAAAGAGGACATAAATCAAGAATTTAATCCAAAGTATGATCAAAATCAATCACCAAAGTCTATAAATGATCCACTACAAGATATATTGATATCATCCAACCTCATGACAGTACATATTGATGATCAAGAGACTCTTAATCCCACACTTATACACAATGCAAAAAATCTAAGCTAAGAGTTATCACCCATATGCCCACATTTTAAGAAAATACAAGGATCCTTTACAAGCAATTATTTCTTTGAAATTGATCCATGTCAAGAGCACAAACCAAAGCATATCAAAGATAATACCACACAAAGTCAAGATTAAGAGTCCCTATCATCAAAATACTATAAGGACTTGGCAAATATCTTCCAAGACATCCAAGGTTTTCCAAAAGAAGAAAAAATCCATATACCAAGCACACATATATCTACCCATGAGATGCTTACTCCTAATGGAAATGTAGATGATCTTCATCCAAAACAAGAGTCTCATACTCTTGATATCATAAACAAGGAACAAGAGTCACCTACTCTTAACATCTTTACACGTGATCAAAGCATAGCAAAATCTATAGCAATATCTGAAATTGATCAAGAAGAAGCATTAAGATCAGAAACATCCTCCAGGTAGGTGAAGACATCGAGCATGAAAATATGGAGCATAGTATCTTAAAATCGGCAAAGATAAATAACAATCCTAAGCAGTTGAGCATTGGGTATACAACAGTCAAAGAAGCACCAATATATTTTGAAGAGCCATCAAAATCTGATATTTCACAAGATCAAGTTAAAAATATCAATTAGGAAGTTATCCCACATACGAAGGATCCTATCGGTGAAGAAGCTATCACATTTGAAGATCCACAACAAAGCAGAGAAGGACTAGCACCTTGTTTCCAAGCTAAGAAATATCATATTGTAAATAAAATTTTCAGTGGATTCATTATCAAGAGAGAGGAATAGGCCTACATGAACGGGGTATCCTAGAACCAGTGCAGATTATTAGCAATCCTAAGCATCAAGGTCTTGGTTATTCAACAATTAAAGGATCTAAACATATCAGTGATACCTCATAATATTAGGGGCAACTTTATCTAATACAAGCATCAACATAGAGAGCACAAAGGGTCTTTATGATGAAACCGCTACCAACGCTACAACTAGCTGTATCATGAATCGTCATCCACACATATTTCAACCCTTTGATTGGGACCAACAACAAGAGAAAAGGCTATATCCAAGAACAAAACAATTCATTAAAGCAGAAGAATTAGTTAAAAAAAATGGACAAGAAAAATTTAAATGGATACAAAAGAAAAAGCAAGAAAATCATCCCTATCAAACTCCATTAGTCAAAGAAAATATGGGGAAAAATAAAAAAGGGAAGTTCATCCATCGAAAAATTCCAACAATGCAAAAGAAAGCTTCAAGAGTGGTGTACAAGGTATATCAAGAATTTGGTCCCAATCGAATCTTCATATCCACCCATCATTTCTCATCATCCCAAGTTTGGAGAGTCAAAGATTCCAAACTATCGACCGATCCGTTTGAATCTCTTTTACCTCAATGCATTTTTCCATCCATGATATCCAAATCTCACATTGACAAGGTATTAGTAGCAACTCTTTATCATAAGGACTCTAAGGGCACTCTATCGCGATGTGCACATCAAGGTAAGGTTAACTCCGGTATCAACAAGGAAGAGAAGAATTATTAGGGGATACATTCAAGCACTCGTATCCTAGAAAAACAACTCCTCCAAGTAGGATATCATTGGCACGTCATACCAGCAACAACAACCATATCAGCACCAACAACGTCTACATTAGCACCACCAATGGTTCAACATGAGCAAAAAAATTGTCACCATAATGAAAACCTAGTAAACGGGCGTCTTGTGTGACATCAAAAATTAATTAAAAACAAAAAAATAAAGAAAATAGTCAAGAAAAAAATCGTCCTCCAATAAAAACCACTATAGTGGCACTTTGGACAAGTACCATGATGAAAACCTAGAAAATAGGTGTCATGTGTAAGAATCAAGCATCTACATACATCACTTCAAGTGGAAGCATCTCATCCTATCCATAATAAATCAATCCATTTTTATCCAAATCCAACTTATCTTGATTTTTACAAATGTTTGGTATATACTTTACACTTTCTTATGGAAAACATCTTGACATGGGTCACTATCATTGATCCTATCCTACCCAGCATTATCTAAGCCATAAGGCATTGTCCAAAATGGGCATACTCTATCCAAACATGTTATCCTATCACAAGATAACCCATTACCTACATTGCTAGACACTAGGGAGCAAGTACTTACATCTTGCTTCAAAATAAATCTTGATCTATGTCTTCTAGCTCATGTTGTGATCTAGGAATTGTCCCAACAACAAGGTGTACCACCAACGCACTATTAGGGTAACCTTTGAAACAGTTCATCCCAACAACAAGGTATACCACCAACACACTATCAAGGTGCACTACCGGGGTAACCTTCAAAATAGTTCATTTGAACAACAAGGTGTACCACCAATGCACTACCAAGGTAACCTTCAAAATAGTTCATCTGAACAACAAGGTGTACCACCAATGCACTACCAAGGTAACCTTCAAAGATATCAACAACATGGATTATTCCTTCACACAAAATTCTAAAATATCAACATTTTATTGAACCTCACAACTAGTTCAAGTAAATTTCCTGCAACATATCCTCTAGAAAAAGAAGTGAAATATCAATCCAAGATTTCAACATCTTACATCCCAGGTAAAAGGGTAAAAATCCAAAAAAAATAAAAAAGCAAGAAAAACAATAAAGAGAAATAAAATATTCTTTTAGTGAAAACCACTTTGAGGTGCTTCTAGAATAGGTACCATAGTGAAAATCTAGCAAACGAGTGTTGTGTTTGAATAAAACTTGCATCGTTATCTATCGGTACTATCCAAAGCATCACTCATTCAATCCATAATAAAGCATGTATCCAACCATGGCTCATTACTGATTTAGGAAAGCGGTCTTAACTCCAATTGGGGGAAATTTCCTGAATTTGAACGTGGATTAGATCTTTATGCATCCTATCATGGTCAAAACTATCAAAAATTTAAAAAAAAAATCTAGAAAACAACAACAAAACAACATTGTTGGATTATTCCTTCTCAAAAAATCTAAGATATCAACATTTGCTTGAACCTCATGGCTAGTTCAAGTAGATTTCCTGCAACATGTCCTCTAGAAACATAAGTGGAATATCAATCCAAGTTATCAACATTGTTTGGATCCCAAAAATAATTTATGCTTTGAGTCAACAGGTCAAACTACGTGGTCTCTGCATGTACAACATAGGCAAGGCTTATCTCTGATCAGCCCCTAAGACCCTAGGTCAATCCCCTTATGTTTTTATCATGCTTTCTTTCAACTTAGTCAAAAAAATACGAAATCCAAAAACATTCACAAACCATAAAATCCAAAAATAGCCAAAAAGCAAAAAAGATCAAAAACATGTTTTTGTCCAACCAGTTGAGCTACATGGTCTTTGCATGTATAACGTAGGCAAGGATTATCTCTAATAAACCCCTAAGGCCCTAGGTCATTCCCCTTAGGTTTCTATTATGCTTTCTTCTAACTTAGTCAAAAAATACAAAATCCAAAAACATTCACAAAATACAAAATCCAAAAACATTAACAAAATTCAAAATTCAAAAAATTCACAAAATAGAAAAGATAAAAAAACATGTTCATGTCAAACCAAGCGAACTACGAGCCTCTGTGTGTAAAACGTAGGCAAGGCTTATCTTTGATGAGCCCCTGAAGCCCTAGGTTAGTCCCCTGAAAACAATAAAAACATCATAAAATTCAAAAAAAAATCAAAAAGCCTTATCTCTACCATCACAATCTGTAATAAACTTTTCACCCATAATAAACAAATTGTCACCTTCACCCTTTGATAAAACAGACAAACAAAAAGAGCAAACATTAAAAGCTAGAACTTTCAAGCAAACAATCACAAAGATTTGATTGCAAAACAGTCAAAAACAAGGCTAAATTATTAACTACCTATCTTTTTGACAATTCACCAACAACATCCTGAGATATGCCTTAACAGATCCATTCCTACGATAGACATGATCAACACCGGATAATAGCCCCACCCCAAACAAATATGGCAAGTGATATTGCAACTTTTTTTTTAATCTTTTTTATAGTCTTATCTTTATGATTTATTTTATTGACTCATTCCTAAGATCTCTTGAGGATGTCCATAAGGATTTAGAGAATGAATGGGGGAAATTGAGCATCATTTTGGTTTGTTGTTAGTAAGATGTTTTTGTAACACTACCACAACAAATACTTGCTTTATTGAGTGTATGAAAGTTGTTTTAAGACAATTCGTGCAGCAGTTGCATGTTAGGTATTCCATACCTCTCTATGTAACTGGCCCAAAAAGGTTTTAACACAACCCAACCATATATTTTAAACAAATTTTTCATATGTCTGGTATAAGCAAGAATATTCTTTGTTTGTCGAGTCAAATTCAATGCAATGGATACAACATCACCTTGGTCATTAATACCCTAGTGCATCGTATCTGTTTGCTACATCAAAACGGGATTGTTCAAAATGCAAAGCCTCCAAGAAAAGTGAAAGCAACTCATTAATACTAACAACATCAAATTTATATCCATCATCAAATATTTCTTCTAACATCCATCCTGCATCACAATATCATTAGTACCATATCCATCCTACATCCACAGTGTCGTCAATACATATCATGATGATAATAAAACAATGAAAACATCATGTATCATGTATAAGACATACATCCATCATATACATAATAAAACATCATATGATATAAAATATGATCCATTCATCCACATCATATGCATACATTAGAAAAGTACAAAAACATGTATAAGCATACATCATCATACATCGCCATCCATAAATCATCACATAAACATATAATGAGGCGAATCAAAGCATGTATATCTCATATATATCATCATAAAAAAAGGAGAATTTCATAGTACAACATCATCAATGAAACAAGTGTGATAGGATAATACAAAAATATACATATATATAAGAGGCCTCAACTGGGGTGATGAATATATATACAAAATCATGTCTACAATATAAGTCTCTGAATAACATCATAAAAATCAAGTACAAATATGACACTCCCCGACAGGAAGAGGAGGACTCTAAGGACCAGGTTGTAGATCACCCTCTAGATCTAGTTGTCTAACAGAGTGCCCACCTGACTCGGCACCACCCCCCACAACACTAGGCTCTCCAAACCATGGATGTCATAGTGCCTATAAATAGAGGCCTCATACAAAGTCTAATATGTCAACATCTATAACAACCGATCTCTCTCAGCTAGTATACTATCACGCTTTGTCCTTAGACTGTCCCTCTCAGTGGTAACAACCTGCAACTATGTCTCAACAATGAGACGACACCCAATATCTATGTCTCACTCTTCTCGTAAACCACCTCTCTCCTCGTCAACCTATGATGCCTACTCTGCCCACTGTGGGATCACCACCGGGATCTGTGAATCTCAAAGGAACGCATTGTTCCCACCACTAATCATAATCAAGAGTAGTACCTAGATCCACTAAGCCCACTGGACAACCCCATCCAACTAGGGTAAGAGATCTGAATGTAGCAATAGCAACATCTTGATCCACCTGCAAACCCCAAACATGAACCTCTTTGGTGGTCTGACCAAACCGAGCCTCATAAGTGTCTAGAAATTGACCCTGTCTCTCTCCAAACTACCTACAAACCTTGTCAGGAAGATATCTCTCCAAAAGAGAGTGTGAGCGGTCGATCAACCATATAGTATGTCTATAGTATACCAACTACTCCTGATTGTCGGGCCAGGCCTCACTATCCATATAAGGTATCCATACAAAACCTGACATATCATCAAATACACGACGCTAGTAGGAGAGTTGTCCAAGCAATGTATAATGTAAAAAATCTTTGTAACGATAAGAGTAGGGATCCTCAACAGTATGATCCAATATACCATTAGGTCAATTCACTAAGATATGCTCCCAGACCCATACATGAAGAAGAGAAACACTGGCGGAAATAGATTTCCCACCCAAATATGCAACCTCATGCATATCTCTGTATAGGTGGGCAAGAAGAAATGGACCCCATGCGTATTTGGTCCCATGCTCGAACATCTGCTTGATGCAAATACCCCATCCCACAAGAAACTGATAGCCCCACCTTTAGGGAACAACAAGCCCCAACACCAAACCACAAAGAACAAGGGAAATGAGATTAACACTGCCAACAAAATCTAATAAAACAATCTTCAACTGTCAAACCTCCAAATATCTCACACCAAGAATGTGACACATAGCCCAGGTGCCCCATTGCATGGAGTATGTAATGAGTTCTCCATGAATGGGTATGCAAAGGATCCTCCACACATCCTCAAGAGTGATGGTGGCCTCCCCAGTAGGTAGATGAAATGAAGAGGTCTCTGAGTGCCACCTCTTTGCAAAAGCAGTCATCATGATGTTATGGAATCTAATGGTGGGCATGTAACAAATGTGCCACAACCTGAAAAACATCTAGAAAATCTCACTTTAGCTCATGAAACTTGTGCAATCAAGTCAAATAGATCATGTGATCGTCGCTCCCTCAACTAGAGTGGATTAAGGACCACCTATAATCATCAAACCCACAATGTTAAGGATTCGCTATGAACACGTAAAATGAACTAAAAATGATGAACAAATTGACTTAAGGTTACTAAAAGTCAAAGGTGAAAGTTTAGTGTCAAAAGTGAGAATTTTTTTAGCAAAAATGATGAAAAAAGGCAAAAGCAATGAATTCATTATCAAGAGCGATGAGATTTTTCAAAGGTGCAAAAGTCAAAAGCGAGGATTTTTTTCAAAGGCAAAAATTGATCACAAAAGTGACCAAAACGATCACAAACAATCAAAAGTGCAAAAGTTTAGCAAGTGCAAAAATCAAAAGTAGGAAAATAGGTCAAAAGCGCAAAATGAAGTCAAGTACACAAAAATTTAGCAAGTGTGACCATTTCACATGATCAAAAGCGCCAAAACTGACTCAAGTGCGCCAAATTCTCAAAATTCACGCTATTGACTAGTTTGACTTAAAGCATTAATTACGAAAACATGGAAAGATGAAAATGAAGATCAAGAGGGTACATATTGGGGCACCGACACCTGCAGGCCATCCAAACTCTTGAATCGAGTCCGCATGATGTGGGGCTCCCCGAATCCTCACCATAGCTCCTCAACAACTGAAAAAACAAGAAAACTAGAGGCAAGAATTCACTATAGGCTCAAAGTGCAAATGAGGATAATTAAGCCCTAATCAACTATTTTAACCCTCAAAACCCCCTTTTTTTACTTAGGAAACCTTCCTAGGATAAAATTAGCAGCTCCCAGGAACATTTGAACGAGCAACAAAAGACCTACAGACTTAATTTTTTGCCCTCTACGCATTGAAATTGAAATAAAACAGTGTCATGAGCCTGGCCTCAAAAATGAAAATTTCAGCCAACCTCTTGAGGGAGCAACCCAAAGTCCTACCATCATTTCGCTAACTGCCGAGGTACAATGGGGCGTATAATTTTTTTCAAAACTTGATTTTAACATTGAATCTTTGAAACAAAGCAACCAATACTTTGTCTCAAAGAGGGGAAAAATGTAGACATGTAAAATTGACCTAACACTTATCACACACCTTAAATGACATTTTCGCATCATTATCATTGAATATCACTGCATTTCACATCAAAAGCATTAAAAACCCTAAATTCCTCTATTAATTGAATAATAGTACATTATTTAATTAATTCACTTTTTCACTGTTTTTGACGAATTAAATAAATTTCATTTACTTAATAAAGTCTTAAAACCTTCAACCAAAAAAATAGTCTTAAAACCTTAATTTTTGCTATTAATTGAATAATACAACATTATTTAATTAATTCATTTTTTCATCAAATTTGACAAATTAAATAAATTTTATTTATTTAATAAAGTCCTAATCTAACTTTATTTCTCTTGATAGATTAAATAACATCAAGTATTTAATTATGCCGCTAATTCACTTTATTCCCCTAAGTCAATTAAAATATTTTATCATAATAATTTAATTATGTCACTTTCCCTCCAAAATTGAATAATTTGAATAAACTATTGAAAACATCATCAAAAATCAAATCAAACTAATATAACTTTGTTTGCAAAAGTCAAACTTGATTTACACATTCAACTCCAAAAAGAATTTAATTAATTAAATCAATTAATTATCCATTCTCAACCACTTTATTGATTGAGCAAATTACGAATCATTGATTGCTCAATCTATTTCTTGACTGATTGATCTATTTCCTGACAGGTCAATCTATTTCTTGATAGATCAATCTATTTCCTAACAGATCAATCTATTTCTTCAATCACACTAATTATGTAATCAATTTGCATAGATTATGCCCATCTAACTCCTCTCAACATCTTTCAACCGCCGATCAAGATATTCTACTACGCAATCCTGATTGTCCATTTCGAATCACAAAATCCATATAACAAACCTCTTTCCTCACAAAAAAAAGGATCAAAGAATCAATACAGTTTACACAACAAAGTAATGCAGAGATCATAATCACCATTGACAAAGCTTCAACCAACATCTTCGATCAAACACATACACACTCTTCAAGCTCTCACGCACAACAATGGGGGTTTCACATTGATACGAACAACCCAACACATCTTCGTGAACACACTCCGACACAGGATGGTAACCTTTCCTTTGTTTTTGAATTCATTTTGATATCATGGGATTTCATTATTTGTTTTCAATAGCTTATAAAGCTTCATTTCATGAGTGAATGAATGAATTTTGATTGTTTTTTTTTATTTAGATTGGTTTCTATTCAATGCAATAAATAAAAATAACCATGCAAGTGGAGAATAAAGTAAATGAAATAAAAAAGGGAATATTTACCAACAAGAGGAGAATAGTTTTAAAAAAATAGGGGAGTGAAATTATTGAAAAAGGAGATTCACATGGAAGCTATGGATAATCTTCTTCATCTTCTTCTTTAAATGACACAAGTTTAAAAAGAAGCCACAAGCACCACAAAATATATAAAGCCTATAAAAAGAAAGGAAGAGTTACAAGAGGGGCTACAATGATAGAAGTAGTTATAAGGAGTAACTAAGAAAGTGATACAAAAGGGGAGTAACATCCAACAAAGGTAAGACTTAAACTTGTAGCATCGTAAATTGTTGTCTTATGACAATTTTATACTAGATTTTTCTCCCTCCTAAGTGCATGGACCTAATTGTACATCTAATGTCCTAAATTATGCATTCCATGGTCCATTTGGATATTTATCAGGAAAACCCATGTACAAAACCAAGACAAACATTTAATATTTTTCTCTCGACACTTTACACCTCGTAAAATAGGGTTGGGACATAGTTGTCCAAGGCAACTTAGTCCCCTTATTTTGCCTCCAATTTTTAATATGCCAAAGTTGACATTTTATTATTTGAATTTCAAATGTCAAATGTCAGCTACCAGGGTTTAATTTTTGACAAATTATTAATTGCATATAAATACCTAGTCATTTCACCATTTGAAAACTAAGTGGCAATCATTAGAAATATTGGTGATCAAGAAATTATGATCAAATGAAGAGCATATTTATTGCAACACTTCAATATTGAAGCTTCATGTCAAGTTTTATGTGAGTTTGTTCGTGTTTATGCTATCATTTTGTTTGTGAGGACTAACCCTTGTAGGTCTTCCAAGCAATCAAGTCTTGAGGTGATGTGCATGACTTTAGTCCTTCAAGGAAATCATATTTGAGTGGTGAGTTGTAGTCCATTTTTGATGCATCATTCATTTGTTATTTAGCCTCTATCCCTCAAAAGGATAAGCTCTCTTTTATCAATTTTGCCATCGTGGAGGTGGAAACACCAACACGGGTTTTGACTAAGGAAAGCCCCTATATGGCACAACCCTCCCTCTCTCATTGAATGTGCAGGTTTCAATTATGAGGAAGATTGGAGGGAGATTGAAGATCATTTATTCATTATTGCATTCAAACCCTACAACTTGGCAAGATACAAAAACTCAATTATCTTAATATCCGATGAAGATTTGCTAGTGGGACCCAAAAGGAAGAAGGCTCTTATCAAACTCCCAAGGATTGTACAGACAAATTTCAAATTGAGCTACTTAGACACTGGCACCCTAGGCAACTTAGTCTTGCAAATTCAACTCCAGATTCATATGCCAAGTCCACAGAACTCTACTCAGTCTATTTTCGAACATCAAATTTATTTGTGACTTTCCAGTTTTGTTGTTTTTATATTAGAGTAGTGAATCTTCATCATTCATTAGTTGCATCATTACATTTCATACAAAATCTATTTCCAAAGTCCCTAAATTCATATTCTAGGATTGATTGGCTCACCTTCAAGTTGCAAGTCAATCCCATATCTTAGTGAATCTAAAAATTAATGATAAGCTCCCATTGTGGAAAAGACCTTTGAAATCCTTAGGTAAAATATTAGGGGTTTAATTTTCCACCTTATCAAAAGTAAGCTTTAAGCATGAAATATATACACATATATACTAGTCACATAGAAAATGCTCTAAAAATTTGGACAGGGCCCTGGCTGGATTGGCTAAAGCATCCTATTGTAGAAAAGAGGTCACAAGGTCCAATCCCCCCATCCATGTGGTACCAAAGGCTGTGTCATGCTAGCATCACCAATCACGTTAGAAAATTTTCCTAACCCACTATAGGTTATAGGCAGCTAAGTTGATTCTTGTAGTCTAAAAAAATGCTCTAAAAGATTTGAGCTTGCAACCCTTGTCCTATACATCTTATAAGTAAAAGAAAAAGCCATTGAACTTTGTAACAACCACATTATGGTGGCACCCAACAACCTAAAAGCTAGAAATCCTATATGTTGATTCTCAATTATGATTGTCCTTGATGACAAACTTCGCTATTGTGTCAGATGATTCTCTCAGCTTGATTACATTTAGTTGGTCTCTAATTTGTAGTGGATAGTTTTCATTCAGGCTTTCAGTGAACAGTTTACTCTCTTGTCATACTTGGCTTCTATTTTAGTTTCAGTGCTCTATTTGTATTTTTATCTCTTGACGGTATTTCATTGGTTTAGTATTTCAATTCAAGCTGGCATCGATCTTGGTAATCTTTTTAATGATCGTCTTGGTGACCCTACCTTTGGCAAATGGTTTTATTTAATTCATAGTCTTTTGCAAGGTTACTTTTATTATACAAAATTCAATTGAGATGGAGTTTTGACCGAGGCTTGATCTATTACTGTATTTTCATCGGCCTTACATGAGTTTGTTTTCAATCAATGACAAAATGGTGAAAGGGAAACTTCATTATTTTGTGGACAGCTTAGAAAATGCTTTTGCAAGGTTGACATCTTTGGTTATGTTCTATGACCACTCTTTTATACCATCCAATACATATTGGTTATATTGATCAAACTGATCCTATTCGGCTTTTGAGTTTACATTGATCTTTTAATGATATATGTGCATCCAACACATAATGATTATTGTGTGGTCAACTTTATAGCTTGGATAATGTTTTGAAATGGTTGACATGGTGCTTGGTAATCACCATTGTTTCGATGGACACTTTTAATTGGTCGATATCTTCATACTTTTCGAGCAGTCAAGTTGTGAACAGCTCAATCCTTGTGGTCAACTTTATTTCAAGAGTAATTATTTTGTCGATGTCTTTGATTTATCTCGGACCTCAAAATGATATTATTCTCATATTACTCGGACTTCAAAGATTCTTTCATTTTTGTTGAGTCATTCAAATGATGAGAAATGAAAAATGATTAGGGTAGATTTCGTTGTTTTGACTCTTCTAACTTTGAGATATTATGGAACCCTAGTTTTGGCGCCGCCATGAAGATATTCTGATGTTGATGGCTGCAATGTGTTTACCAGATGCTTTAAGAGGAATCATTTCATGCGTTTCTGGCTGGAATCATGGCATATTTTGAAATAAAATGTGGACAGCTTTGACTGGTATTTGTTTCTTTGTTCTTTCTTTCAGCTCGTTCAGGTAACACTCTTTATTATGATAGCTAGCTCATTTTCTTCATCACATGGCTGAAGATATTTATGCATGAAATGGTTTTGAGTGGGTATTTTAGGAATGTATTGCTACGGTAAGCTGCCTTATTCGAATGATTCTTGGACAACTTGGTTATGACCTCATAGACGTTTCTCTTATTGCTCTTAAATGATTTCAAAGATTTCTGGTATAAGGGTTTGTTTATTTCAATACGTGGGTATTGAGATTCCATCAGTTATATTGCAGATTTAGCATTTTTTGTTCATGGGTTATCATGATCTTCGAATTACCAGCAATTACTTAGCAGATTTTATTATTTTTGATCAAGGGTTTTCAGAAAATGAAGTTTATTCGGCTGCATTTAAGGGAATCATATTGAAAGAATGATTACATTCCTCAAACGTTTTATGGCACTTAAATGTATTTTCAAATTATGGCTATTCAGATTTTTTGAAGTTTAATAACAGGGGTTTTCTGAAATAAACAAATAAGCTTGTGGTTTATCCATATTTTTGTTTCAAAATGATATTATTTGCAGTATTCAGGGTTTTGCCAAAATAGATGCAAAAATGATAAAGTTTCCTGATCTACACTTGTCAAAGCTTTATTGATTCAGTCATAATCTTGACTGCCTTATTATTCGGGCGTTTTCTCTTCAGTCAATCATTTTTCTAGCATTCTTTACTCTTGATTTTCTGTCACTAAATCAATCAAGAGGAAGTTACGTTGCTGCTCTCCTTGATTTTTGAAGTTTCTTGAAGACTTGATACCTGAAACAAGATGTATAAATATGAAACAGAAAAACTCTTTTATGTTCTGGCACTTCTATTGTAATTCTGAGAGTATCTGGATATTATGAAAGAAATTGTAAACTCTAAATAAGCATATGTATTCAAAAGGCAGAGAGATTGTAAACCTCTTCTCTATGTAATATTTTAGGGATTCAATTTGTGAATCCTTAGGGTATTCTGTAGATGAGAGAGCGGACATGTTTATGCTTTACTGAAAACAGAGTAATCCTCTGAGCTATCATTATTGTTCGAAAAACATAAGTTGAAGGGTTTGTACTCCCTGAGATAGATGTCTCAAAAACGAGGGGTTGGTGCTCCTTGAGTGGGTGCTCTAAAAATTGCCTATAAGGCATTGTGAATAGTGGTTTTTTGATTAAGCCTACAAGGCACTTGGAGTGGTTTTTCTTCCCTGATTCAGGGTTTTCCACTCAGCAAAAATCTCTTGTGTATCTTTGTTTTTGTGTGATGGCTCTTCTATTTCATGCTGTTGTTTTGTTTATTTAAATTCTCATTTGTGCATGCAAAAGATTACATTCAATACATGAATGACTTAATCTTTATATTGAGATCAAAGTATAAATATGTTTAAACTGTCATTTTGAGCAACGAATATCATTTTGGATTCACACTGATTCACCCCCCCCCCCTCTCAGTGTCTCTTTTAACTCCAACTATTGGTATCAGAGCGTAGGGTCCTCTAATAGGTTTGTATCACCTTGGATTGGTCTTGGTCTTGGAGTTTTTTTTTTAATGGCACATTCTCAAGACGGTGCCTCTGTAACCAAAGCTCTGTTATTTGATGGAACAGATTATGTGTTCTGGAAAATCAGAATGGAAGCTTTTCTTATTTCTTTTGATGTTGATGTTTGGAGCATGGTTATAACTGCTTACAATGTACCAGCTTCTATTCCCATTGATCCTGCTGATAAAAAGAGGTATGAAACAAATGCCAGAGCTAAGCATGCCATCTTGTGTGGGTTAACTAAAGATGTGTTCATTAAATTCATGCATTGCAAATCTACTCATGATATCTGGGAAAAACTTGAAACTATATATCAAGGGAATGAGAAAGTCAAATTGTCAAAAATCATTACACTCAAACATCAGTTTGAGGAGATGAAAATGAGGGATGATGAAAAAATTGTTGAATATTTTCTTAGAGTTGATGAAGTTGTCAATGCTATGAAAGGTTTAGGCCAAATGGTTAATGAATTTGATGTGGTCACAAAGGTTATCAGGACCTTACCATCAAAATTTGAATCTAAGGTTTCAGCCCTAGAAGAAAAGAAACACTTTGATTAGCTTACCTTAGACAGCCTGTAAGGAATACTTACTGCCTATGAAATGAGAACCAGCAAAAACAATTCAACTGGAAAAGAAACTGCCTTTAACACTGAAAAGAAAGAAAAGGTCGAAGTTAGTGAATCAGAGTTGTCTAATTCTAAAGAATCCAATTTTGTTAGAAAACTCAAGAAGGGTTCAGGAAGATACAAGGGAAAACTTCCCTTTAAATGTTTCAACTACGGAAAAATAGGTCACTTTGCTACAAAGTGTCCCTATGATGATCAAATATATGACAACGAGACAACTGAAAAACAACCTAAGAAGAAGGTTTTCAAACCTAAACGAAACTTTAATTTCAAAAAGAAGAAAAGTCTATTTAGTAAGGATGAATCTGACATTGAATCTGAAGATTCATCAGCTGAAGAAGATGAAACTTTGTTCATGGCTGAAATCACTCAGCAAAATGATTCTAATGCTATTCATATTGAAGAAGGTGTTGTAGACCTTGAAAGTGAACTGAAATGTGCTTTACAAGAGGTCAGAAAACTCAAAAAACAAGTTCTTGCACAACATAAACCAGATCAAGTTGTGGTCTCTCTGAAAACTCAGCTTGAAGAAGCCAAAAGAGTTGAAGACTGTCTTTGAGAGACTGTAAGCTGCAAGGATCAGGAAATTCAAAAACTAGAACAAGAAGTTGTTCGGCTTAAGAAGGAAATTGAAAAATATGAAAGCACTCTAAAACTGAATGAGATGTTAAGTAAGCAGAAAATTCATAATGATAAAACTGGTATCGGTTTTGAAAAGGGTGAGTGTTCAAGTGACAATGTAAAACAAAACCCCTCTTCTAAAATCAAACACCCAAATCACTCACATTCTAGCAAAGATCATGGTCAGATTTTAAGAGGTCACAGACCCTCTTACAACATTAATTCTTTCTTCTATGGTTATTGTTTTTTCTGCAACAGATTCGGCCATAAGGTGAGCACTTGCAGATTTATGAATTCTAGAACACCCAGGTTTGGTCTTAGACAAGATTATGGTTTTGTTAGTCAAATCAGATGCTTTAAATGTAATGCTTTGGGACATTCTGTCAAACAGTGCAGAACAGATCTGCAATCTAAACAACAGAAATTTAAAAAGGTTTGGAAACCTAAGTCTGTCAACAATATTGAGCAATCTATGTTTATTCAAACTGCTTTTCATTCCAAGAAAAAGGACTTATGGGTCCTGGACAGTGGATGTTCGAACCATATGACTGGCGACAAAGGTAAATTTATAAATCTTGAAGATTATGTAGGTGGGTATGTTAAGTTTGGTGATAACTCTGGTATTCAAATAAAAGGTAAGGGTTCACTTTTTTTGAATGAGGACACTCCTATCTACAATGTGTACTGTGTGGAAGGTCTCAAGCACAATCTATTAAGCGTTAGTCAAATATGTGATAGTGCTTATCATGTTCTTTTCACTTCACAGGGATGTGAGATTAAGAACAAGCTTGGAAAGGTTGTTGCAGCTGGAAGGAGGACAAAAGGAAATGTGTACAATCTTCTCGACACATCAAGCAATGACAATAATCAAGGTATGTGTTTAATGGACCAAATTGAAGAGAGCTGGTTATGGCATAAAAGGCTAGGACACATAAATTTTGAAAATCTGGTTAGAATTAGTAAAAATCAGAATGTTAGAGGTTTACCAGTTCTTAGCAAGCCTGAAAACTCTGTGTGCAAAGAGTGCTTAAGTGGTAAACAAACTAAAATCAGTTTTAAAACAAAAGTACATTCTTCTTCGAAACCTTTACAGCTTGTGCATATTGATTTATGTGGACCAACCAGAACTAGGTCTATTAATGGTGAAAGGTACTTTATGCTATTTGTGGATGATTATACAAGAATGGTTTGGGTCACTTTTCTTAAGCACAAATCAGAAGCCTTTGAAAGGTTTAGAATCTTTCGTAAATTGGTTGAGAAAGAATCATATTTGAAACTTAAATGTTTGCGATCTGACAAAGGAGGTGAGTTCACCTCTCAAGAATTTATAGATTATTGTGAACAACACGACATTAAAAGACAGTATGCTACAACTAAAACACCTCAAAAAAATGGGGTTGTTGAACGTAAGAATAGAACTGTAAAAGAAATGGCTAGAACCATGCTTGATGAAGCTAAATTGTCTGACATTTACTGGAAAGAAGTTGTTCATACAGCTGTTTACATTTTGAATAGAGTGCAGCTTAGGGTGAAGTCTAAACACACTCCGTATGAATTATGGTATGGAAGAACTGCTTCTGTCAAATACTTTAAAATTTTTGGAAGTAAATGTTTTATTAAGAAGGATGATGATAACCTTGGCAGCTTTCAATCAAAGTCTGATGAAGGTATCTTTTTGGGATATTCAACTCACAGCAAAGCTTATAAATGTCTTAACATAAGGCTTAACAAGATTGTTGAAGCTGTGAATGTTAAATTTGATGAAAGTTTGCATTTAGATGCTGATACATTGCAAGATAATGAGGAAGATATTCTTGAAACTGAATCCAATCCAGAAGAAGCTGAAACAGCAAAGCCTATTGCTGAATCAGCAAACCCTAAAAATGAAAATGCAAGTCTTGAAAAGGTTGCATCAAAAGCTCCTTCGAAGACTGTAGCTAAATATCATCCCAAATATCAGATTATTAGGGATAAGAATGCAGGAGTTCAAACCAGAAGAAGGGCTACAGAATTTGATTAAAAGGCACAAATTGCTTTATGTTTAGTTACTCAGTTTGAGCCTAAAATTTTTAATGAAGCTCTCACAGATTTATGTTGGGTTAATGCTATGCAGGAAGAAATTGATCAAATTCAGAAAAATCAGACTTGGGAGTTAGTCCCAAGACCAGATGACAAGAATGTCATTAGAGGTAAATGGATTTACAGAAATAAAATTGATGAAAATGGCAATGTTATTCGCAATAAAGCAATATTTGTTTGCAAAGGCTATGCTCAGCAAGAAGGTATTGACTTTGGTGAAACCTTTGCACCTGTTGCTAGATTAGAGTCCATAAGAATATTCTTAGCTTATTATGTTTACAAAAACTTTACTGTTTATCAAATGGACGTCAAAACTGCTTTTTTGAATGGCTTTTAAGATGAAGAGGTATATGTTGAACAACCTGAAGGATTTATATGCAAAGATAAGCCTAATCATGTTTGCAGGTTGAAAAAGGCTCTCTATGGCTTAAAACAAGCTCCTAGAGCTTGGTACTCAAGGCTGGACAGTCATTTAATTTCTAATGGCTTTGTTAGAGGAGGTGTAGACAGTAATCTTTATGTTAAAACTGAAGGTTCTGATATTTTGGTTGTTGAAATTTATGTTGATGACACTATCTTTGGCTGCAATAATGTTACATTGAGTAAGAAGTTTTCACAGCTCATGGAATATGAGTTTGAAATGTCTATGTTAGGTGAATTAAACTTCTTTTTGGGTCTTCAAATCTCTCAATGTGAGAATGGAATATTTCTTTCTCAAACTAAATATGCTCGAGAGATGCTTAAGAAATTTAAAATGGATGAATGTCATCCAGTTAGCACTCCAATGGCTACAGGATGCAAACTTACTAAAACAGATGATTCTCCTGATTCAAATAAAATAGAATATAGATCAATGATTCGCAGTCTTTTATATTTAACTACCTCTAGACTTGACCTTATGCATGCAGTTTGCACAGTTGCACATTTTCAGGCATCACCTATAGAATCTCATGTTGCTCCTGTTAAAAGGATCTTTAAATATATTCAAGGCACTCTTGACTATGGTCTTTGGTATCCTAGGAACAATGATTTCTCTTTGATTGCATTTATTGATGTTGATTGGGCTGGTTGTCTGGATGATAGGAAAAGCACCAGTGGTGCTGCTTTCTTTCTTGGTGATCGTTTAGTGGCATGGCACAGCAAGAAACAAGAATCAATTTCTCTTTCCACTGCTGAAGCTGAATATATTGCTGCCACTTCATGCTGTACACAAGTACTGTGGATGAGTCAGACTCTTTCTAATATGGGTATTGATGTTTTTAAACATGTTACCATTCTTTGTGATAACTCTAGTGTGATAAATATTTCAAAAAATCCTATCATGCACTCTCGCACTAAACATATTGCTATCAAGTTTCACTTTCTTCGTGAAAAGGTTTTGGCAAATGAAGTCTGCCTACAGTTTGTTGGTTCACAAGATCAGGTGGCTGATATTTTTACAAAGCCCTTAGCTAAAGATTTGTTTGAGAGGTTGAGGCTTCGATTGGGAGTTATTTCTCAATCGTTAATTCACTAATTTACCATGCTTTGTGACAGGGGGAGCAAGTTCTTTGACTTATTTACTTACAACTCTCCTCTATTCTAGATTGCTGCACTGTTACTCTTTATTTGCAGCTGGTACTCTTTATTATTCGTTGTTGGCTTCTTAGTTGTGTTTCATGGCAATGCACAGTCATCTCTTTGTTTCTTTGTCGTTGAGGCAAAAAGGAGGAGAGTCTTTTGTGTTTTGCCATCAAGGACAAAGGGGGAGTTTGTTGATTCTCAATTATGATTGTCCTTGATGACAAACTTCTCTATTGTGTCAGATGATTCTCTCAGCTTGGTTACATTCAGTTGGTCTCTAATTTGTAGTGGACAGTTTTCATTTAGGCTTTCAGTGAATAGTTTACTCTCTTGTCATACTTGGCTTCTATTTCAGTTTCAGTGCTCTATTTGTATTTTTATCTCTTGACGGTATTTCATTGGTTCAGTATTTCAATTCAAGCTGGCATCGATCTTGGTAATCTTTTTAATGATCGTCTTGGTGACCCTACCTTTGGAAAATGGTTTTATTTAATTCATAGTCTTTTGCAAGGTTACTTTTATTATACAAAATTCAATTGAGATGGAGTTTTGACCAAGGCTTGATCTATTACTGTATTTTCATCGGCCTTACATGAGTTTGTTTTCAATCAATGACAAAATGGTGAAAGGGAAACTTCATTATTTTGTGGACAGCTTAGAAAATGCTTTTGCAAGGTTGACATCTTTGGTTATGTTCTATGACCACTCTTTTATACCATCCAATACATATTGGTTATATTGATCAAACTGATCCTATTCGGCTTTTGAGTTTACATTGATCTTTTAATGATATATGTGCATCCAACACATAATGATTATTGTGTGGTCAACTTTATAGCTTGGATATTGTTTTGAAATGGTCGACATGGTGCTTGGTAATCACCTTTGTTTCGATGGACACTTTTAATTGGTCGATATCTTCATACTTTTCGAGCAATCATGGTTGTGAACAGCTCAATCCTTGTGGTCAACTTTATTTCAAGAGTAATTATTCTGTCGATATCTTTGATTTCTCTCGGACCTCAAAATGATATTATTCTCATATTACTCGGACTTCAAAGCTTCTTTCATTTTTGTTGAGTCATTCGAATGATGAGAAATGAAAAATGATTAGGGCAGATTTCGTTGTTTTGACTCTTCTAACTTCGAGATGATTATGGAACCCTAGTTTTGGCGCCGCCATGAAGATATTCTGCTATTGATGGCTGCAATGTGTTTACCAGATGCTTTAAGAGGAATCATTTCATGCGTTTCTGGCTGGAATCATGGCATATTTTGAAATAAAATGTGGACAGCTTCGACTGGTATTTGTTTCTTTGTTCTTTCTTTCAGCTCGTTCAGGTAACACTCTTTATTATGATAGCTAGCTCATTTTCTTCATCACATGGTTGAAGATATTTATGCATGAAATGGTTTTGAGTGGGTATTTTAGGAATGTATTGCTACAGTAAGCTGCCTTATTCGAATGATTCTTGGACAACTTGGTTATGACCTCATAGACATTTCTCTTATTGCTCCTAAATGATTTCAAAGATTTCTGGTATAAGGGTTTGTTTATTTCAATACGTGGGTATTGAGATTCCATTAGTTATATTGCAGATTTAGCGTTTTCTGTTCATGGGTTATCATGATCTTTGAATTACCAGCAGTTACTTAGCATATTTTATTATTTCTGATCAAGGGTTTTCAGAAAATGAAGTTTATTCGGCTGCATTTAAGGGAATCATATTGAAAGAATGATTACATTCCTCAAACGTTTTATGGCACTTAAATGTATTTTCAAATTATGGCTATTCAGATTTTTTGAAGTTTAATAACAGGGGTTTTCTGAAATAAACAAATAAGCTTGTGGTTTATCCATATTTTTGTTTCAAAATGATATTATTTGCAGTATTCAGGGTTTTGCCAAAACAGATGCAAAAATGATAAAGTTTCCTGATCTACACTTGTCAAAGCTTTATTGATTCAGTCATAATCTTGACTGCCTTATTATTCAGGCGTTTTCTCTTCAGTCAATCATTTTTCTGGCATTCTTTACTCTTGATTTTCTGTCACTAAATCAATCAAGAGGAAGTTACGTTGCTGCTCTCCTTGATTTTTGAAGTTTCTTGAAGACTTGATACCTGAAACAAGATGTATAAATATGAAACAGAAAAACTCTTTTATGTTCTGGCACTTCTATTGTAATTCTGAGAGTATCTTTATATTATGAAAGAAATTGTAAACTCTGCATAAGCATATGTATTCAAAAGGCAGAGAGATTGTAAACCTCTTCTCTATGTAATATTTTAGGGATTCAATTTGTGAATCCTTAGGGTATTCTGTAGACGAGAGAGCAGACATGTTTATGCTTTACTGAAAACAGAGTGATCCTCTGAGCTATCATTATTGTTCGAAAAACATAAGTTGAAGGGTTTGTACTCCTTGAGATAGATGTCTCAAAAATGAGGGGTTGGTGCTCCTTGAGTGGGTGCTCTAAAAATTGCCTATAAGGCATTGTGAACAGTGGTTTTTTGATTAAGCCTACAAGGCACTTGGAGTGGTTTTTCTTCCCTGATTCAGAGTTTTCCACTCGGCAAAAATCTCTTGTGTATCTTTGTTTTTGTGTGATGGCTCTTCTATTTCATGCTGTTGTTTTGTTTATTTAAATTCTCATTTGTGCATGCAAAAGATTACATTCAATACATGAATGACTTAATCTTTATATTGAGATCAAAGTATAAATATGTTTAAACTGTCATTTTGAGCAACGAATATCATTTTGGATTCACACTGATTCACCCCCCCCTCTCAGTGTCCCTTTTAACTCCAACACTATAGTCAAAAGTGTTAGCATTGCATTCAAAATCCATTTCTTGTGGATACAATCTACATAGGACAAAGACACTCTACTCAAAATGCTAAAAAAACTCTCAAAACCTAGAAAAAAAATCAATCTTGCAAACAAAAAAAAACAGCTCAAGGAAGAGTCCCATTGGGTGTGCCAAAAATGTGAGAGGTGAACAAATGAAAAATAAAAAGGAAAATAAAATGATAAAAACCAAGATTTAAGTGAAATTAAATCTCTCACCTTCTAATCGAGCTTAATAACAATTTACATTGAACAAAATGAATAAAATTATAAATGTTAAACCAATGCAAACTATCATTGTGGATGGAGTGGATGCGCACAAATGATTTGGGATGTTTATTACTTAGTGTTGCAACATCTATAGGATGGTGAAAATGGAGGATTAAACCTCAATTAATAAAAAATTAAGAGGAAATTGAACGATAAAGATTTAATTTTAGATCATGAGTTAGATCCACAAATGGTGGCTACAATGGAGAGAGGTGGCAGTCAATTTGTCAAATGGATGGATATGACAAGGTAGTCAACTCATTTGATTGGTGAGTTGATAATTACTTAATTTATTAATTAATTTGTAAATTTGAGTTAGCCAAATTGATTGACTTGTGAATGGATTTGATTACTGAGTTAACTAAATTGATTATTTAGTTAACTATTTTGATTGGATAATTAATCTATGAGTTGTTATTTAGAATTTAAATTAATTTAATTGTGGATAATTTAGATTTAAACTTGAATTAAATTAGTTAAACAATAAATATTATTTAATGAATTTACTTATGATAAAGTAACAAACACAAGATAATATTAATTATTTTAATGGATTAAAGGTGGTGAGTACAATAAATGTGGACATGAGATAGCATTAGGAAAATTAATGTATATGTGATTTCAGTGTCTACACAAGGTATTCAAAAATACTACTTGCCCTCAATATCAAAAGAAGTAGAAGGAATTAAGGAAAATTAGGTGAAGTGGAGAACATAATTTTGTCATCTATTAGATCAAGTCTGAAGTGAAGGATAAAACTAAGACTATAGATTCAACCTTATCCTATAATTTTTCAAATTCACATATCATTTATTTTTGAACTTTATTCCAAAAATTCTCAAATTTGTAAATCTTTATAAATATTATTAATTTATTACATTTACTTTTCTAAAATAACTATTATAAATTATGAGATTCATCAATCTCAACTATTAGTTTAGATTGTTGGAGAGGCTTTATATCTCTCCTAATTTGCAACTAGTCCAAGATGCTTTTGGGAGTTGTGTAACTGCAGATTATTCTACTACACTTTCACACCATATTCCTTTCATTTGTACTACTTCTATACTGAATACTAATGGAGTGGATTATCATTTACCCTTAAAACTAAATACTTCACATTTGAAAATTCCCTCATGTATTTATGCCTTGATTGGTCTTTGGAACTCCATTCCAAAACCTAAAGATGGTGAATCCTACAAGGAGTTGTGGAATCAGGCTATTTCCCTTTATGCTAATTATCTATCTTCTTTGGCAAGAGGTTAGCTTGGCAGTGAAAAAGAAAAGAAAAATCCTAGCAAGGAAGATTAGAAAGATATAGAAAACTTTTGAATTCATATCCTTATGATATTAAGAATCAAACCTCTATAGCTGCAATTGAAACTCAAATTCATAAATTTGACATTTATAGGGGGCAAGGAGCCAAAATAAGGGCTAGATTACATTGGATCAAGGATGGTAATAGAGGCTCCAACTACTTCTTTAATTATTTAAACTACAAGCATAAAAGGGTGTGAACTTTGCTAACTAGCCTACCAGGAATCTAATGATTGAAGGAAGGCAAAACTAAAAATATGAGGAGGAATAAACTGTATTCCTCTCAAGAATGCAAAGCTATATTCAACTTGAGAATTGATAATTACAAAGGAAATGCCTTGGTTATATAGGCCAAGGGAAGAGATAGATGCAACCAGATTATGCCAAGTGTTGGCATCCTATGAGGTGTGACAACTCATGTCATTGAAGGCTCAACAACCTTATCCCTATGTAAAGTTAAGCTAGTGTGAAAAGGACTTTAGTGGATAACTAGCTAAGAATGAACTAGTTAGATAAAGTACCCCTTTCACACTAACACCCCCCCTTGAGTGCAACTTAGGGAGAAGTATACAATGTAAAGAAAATATGGGTCTCGGCTACTAGGCCTAATGAGGTACCCATGTACATAATAACCTCTCAATGATAAAGAAGGAGAAAACCCAGTGGGAAAAAACTCCTGCCCATGAGAAGGTGAATGAAGAAGGTCTAAGTGACCCCCCTAGAAGAGATGTGTCACACCCCCAAGAGAGACCGAGGATGAACATGCTTGCTCTCAGTGAAGGGTTTGGTGATTATATTTGCAACTTGATCTATTGTAGGACAATATCACAAATAAATGACCTGCTCCTAAATTAGCTCTCGAAGAAAATGTGTATGGATCTCAATGTGTTTGGTGCGTTGATGATGGATTGGGTTCTTCGAGATCTAGATGGCACTCTGGTTGTCACAATAGATGACTAATGGCTTTTGAAAGGTGATGCCAAGTTCAGTGAGGATATTCTAAAGCCAAATAGCCTTAGTGGCAGCATTGACAACCCCCCGATACTCAGCCTCAGTTGAAGAAAGAGCAATGGCATGTTGCTTCTTGCTCTACCAACAAATGGGGCCAAAACCATAGTGAAAGTTGTAGCCAAATGTGGACTTGTGATCATCAATATCACCAGCCCAGTCTGAATCCATGTAGCCAAGTAAGTCTGAACTTGTGCCTACTACACAATGAATCCCATACCGATGAGTGCCCTGGATGTAGTGCAAGATGCGTTTGGCAGCTTTCTAATGAAGCTCATGTGGTTCTGTCATGGAGCACGAAACAATGCCAACTACAAAGGAAATGTCAGGGCAAGTATGAGTCAAGTAGATTAGGCTACCAACAAGTTGAAGATACAAGGTAGCATCAACTAGTGGTGTGGAACACTTCGCCTCAAGCTTAACTCCAGATAGAAAGGGAGTCGATGCAGGCTTACAATCAGCCATATGAAAATGTGACAAAAGATCAAGAGCATACTTGGGTTGTGCAAGTGAGATCCCGAAAGAGGTCTGGGTGATCTCAATCCTGAGAAAGTAGTGCAAGAGACCCAAGCTAGTCATGGAAAATTTGTCATGCAAAGCAGTATTGACAGTCGAGATGATGGTTGAAGTGCTCCCAATGATAATCAAGTCATCAACATAAAGAGCCAAGAAGAGAAGAGCGTCCTCCTATCACAAGATGTAGACATTTGAGTCAGAGTGGCATCTGGAGAACCCAATGGAGAGAAGAAAGGAGTCTATTTTGGCATACCAAGCTTGTGGAACTTGTTTGAGGCCATAGAGAGACTTCATTAGTTTGCAAACCAATGAAGAATCTTGAATGAATCCTTGTGGTTGCTCCATGTAAAGTTATTCATGTAGATCTCCATGAAGAAATGCACTCTTCACATCCATTTGATGTACAACCCAACCATGAGCTGTAGAAATAGCAAGTAGCAAGTGAATAGAGTTCATTTTGGCAACAAGGGCAAAGGTCTTAGTGTAGTCAATACCTAGTACTTGAGAGAGAAACCTTTGGCCACAAGTCATGCTTTATACTTGTCAACTGAGCCATCCGTTGCAAATTTGGTTCGATAGATCCACTTACACCGAACTAGTTTTCTTCCCTTAGGAAGTGGAACAAGATCTGGGCATGTTTTATTCTGCATTAAAGAGTTGTACTCATCCTCCATTGTGGAATCCCACTCAACAATACTAGAGGCTTCACGAAATGACTGTGGATCTGAAGTTGTGGCAATGTAGGAATGTGGAATGTTGTAATGTTGTGACCGAGTCCTCCTTGTATTTGAAGGATCCCCAACAAGGTTGCCTACATACTCAAGTGTTTGACGAGCCCAATGAGACATGGTAGGGGAAGGAGGAGGAGATTCTGAACTCTGTGAAGAGGAAGATGAAATCTCATGATCAACTTGACAACTAAAGGAAGCTTGAGGAAAATCCTTGATGTCAGAATCCTCTAAATCCACTACATGGAGGAAGGAAGAGAAGAGGATGAGCTAGAAGAGCTTTCCTCAAAATGCATACTATGCTCAATGAAGAGCTCATGTGTTGTAGGATCCATTAGCCGATATCCTTTGACACCATCAGGGTAACCAACAAAGATGCAAGGTTGACTCTGAGGTTCCAAGGCCTTGCACTTCTTTGAAGGAATATGTACCCATGCTAGGGAGCCAAAAAATCTAAAGTACCCCATAACAGGTTTCCTACCACAGCAAGCTTCAAAGGGAGTGATGCCCTTTAATGACTTATGTGGAACTTTGTTCTGGATGTGAGCAACACAGTTGATAGCTTTAGCCCAATATGCAGGTGCAAGGGAGCAAGCGTGGATCATGCAACTAGCCATCTCTTTCTAGGACCTATTTTTCCTCTCATCTACACCATTTTGTTGCGGTGTGTAGGCAACGGTATGTTGAAGATCAATCCCTTCGAGAGTACAAAATTTCTCAAATTGATGGTTCACATATTCTCTGCCATTATTAGTGTGGAGAATTTTGACACACTTTTTAGATTGCTTCTCAGCACAACCCTTAAACTCTTGAAATCTATTAAAGACTTCTGCTTTGTTTTGAAGAAAGTAGACCCATGTGTATCTGAAATAGTCATCAATGAAGGTGAGCAAATAATGAGCCTTACTGAAGGACAATGATGGAAAAGGACCTGCCAAGTCACTATGACCAATTCAAGGATTTTTTAAGCTCTCCAAGCCTTCCCTTTGTCAAAATTCTCCTCAGGATGTTTTCCCAAGGCACAACTTAAACATACACCATCTAAAAAATTGATTTGAGGAAGACTCGTGACCATATTTTGTTTGTTGAGTTGTTGAAGATAGTAGTAGTTGAGATGGCCAAATCGCTCATGCCATATTTTTCTCACAACATTTGAATGGGTTAGCAATGCAGTTGAATGTGAATCAAGTACAAAATGAGAGAAAGCATATAGGCGAGACTCAAGATTGGCTTTACTAACTACAAGGAGTGCATTATCTTCAAGATTCCTGATGCTGACAGATTCTGAAGTGACTTCAACTTTTCTACCATTCTAAGTGATTTGGTAGATAGAGAGAAGGTTGGTTGACAGATCAGGCACGCAAAGGACATCCTCAAATGCACCATTGCTAGTATCAACTGAACCCTTCCCAATTACATTCACTGGAGAATCATCCCCAATGAGAATGTGGGGCACAAAATAAGGCTCCAACAAAGAAAACTATTCTTTCATAGAACCCATGTGATGTGATGTGCCTGAGTCAAGAATCCACTCTTTTGAAGAATTAGTAATAGCAAAAAGTGCATGTGCTTTCCCTTTACCTGATTTGGAAGGAGTAGAGGATTGTTGAGCAACAAAAGAAGGCATATTAATGTTGTTCTTTTCAAGAAGATGCTTTAACTCATCGATCTGCTTCTTATGACAAGAATGTTCCTCATGACCATGTTTCTTGCAATAGCTATAAGTTGGCTGCTCCTTTTGAAAGCTTCCCTTTGAAGAGGAGGAGTTGGAGTAAACTTTTGTTGTTGAAGATGATTGTGCTTGATCTCTTTGTGACTTCTTGAACTGTTTTTATTTGTTTTTAGGCTTCCTTGATGCTTTCTAACCCTTTGGTTGACTAGCCATCAAAACTTGTGAGTGTGAAGGCTTAAGAAGACCCATTGACAAAAGCTTACCTTGTTCTTGCATCAACATTTCAGAAAATGAAGCCAAAGAAGGTGTAGTGAATGTGGATCCCATTGTCAACCTATGAGTATGAAAGCTAGAAACAAAAGCTGCAAATTCAAGTCCAAGTTTATTTAGAGTGTTATAGACTAGTTGAATGTCTTTCTTCTCTAAGCCACATGATTTACATTGTGCTCCAAGGTCAATGACCTTTGTTACATAATCCTGGATGTTATCAAAAGACTTTAGATCAAGACCCATTAGTTCATTATCAATTTGATAATCACAAACTTCATCAGTTGTACCATAGATAGTTTTTAATTTTTCCCATGCATCATGTGAATCTTTACATGCTTCAATCTTAAACATTATATCAAGAGAAACAAAACTCCTTAGACAACCAAGAGCTTTTGTATGTTCAAACATCCAGAGTAGTTTTTCCTTATCATTTGTGGGTTCAGTTACCTTCTTCTCAACATAAGGTGTATATCCTAGTTGCATTAAGGCATTCCATGCATTTTGATGCCATGTGTTGTAGTTGTAGGGTGTGAGCAATGCAAACTTAAATGTACCCATAGTAAAGGAAAAAATAGAGCACAAAGTATGAGAGAGGTTCAAGCACAAAGACAATATGAGACCCCCCATTATTTACTCAATGAAAGAAACCCCCAAAGAAAAATGATTTGGCACTTTATATTTAGTGCAATTACAAATTTTTGGATTTCAATGCTTTTACAATTCCTTAAAAAATGAGCATGTGCTGAAAGTATACATTTGGTATAATTTCATACAAAATAAACAACATCAATGTGAAGTACACGAAAAATCATGCACTTTCAAAAAAAGAATCAACTCGATCTGAGGTCGTATGCAAAAGTTATGCAACTTTAAAGCAAAACGAGAATGATGAGGAGTCATCCTTGAGAATCAGCAATTTCTGAAAAATTCATGCACCAAAATCTAAAACCGGCTTCACCAATGCGTAGAGCATGAAAAATTAGCCCAAAAAAAAAAAATTGCACTGAATTTGGAGGTCGAGAGCCTAAGTTATGAGTTATCAAAGTTGGCCTTCAAAAAATAATGCATCAACGGAGAGGGGTTGTGAAAAAATTCTGCCAAACTTAGCATAACTACCACCAAAGTTAATATTCCACCATAGATGGATGTCTTCCAAAAACTCCACCAAAAATAGTAGACCTCTAGATAAAATTAGCACTCCACCAATTTAGCTACTCACAACTTTGTCCGAAATCGACGTTTTGACAGTCAAATTTATGGTTTTTGGGCCTTCTAAGCACGATGGCAGGGTCAAATTTGACCCAAAATGCTCTGAAATGATGGCTCCTTGCTGGATCTGGCAATGAACCTCCTGCTTCAAATTGTTGCAGATTTGGCCTTTGGTGACCGTTTCAGGCGAAATAAAGGGCAAATCTAAATGTCTCAACTGCTTTGGACTCAATGGTGAGCTCATAATCTCTCCAAGAAGCTTCAAAATACCTGTAACTAAAAATTCAATGTATGACCCCCCCCATAAACTGATATTCTTTTCAAACCTCTCTAATTCTCCAGATCATCTGAGGATGCAAGAGAAGAGCATACTCAGTTTTTCTCAACACTCTCATATTTCCTAAAGGAATGCTAACCCACAACACAAATTTGGTTGTGATACAATGTGAGATTTGCTAACTAGCCTACCAGGAATCTAATGACTGAAGGAAAGCAAAACCAGAAATATGAGGAGGAATAAACCGTATTCCTCTCAAGAATGCAAAGCTATATTCAGCTTGAGAATTGAGAATTACAAAGGAAATGTCTTGGCTATATAGGCCAAGGGGAAAGATAGATGCAACTAGATTATGACAAGTGTTGGCATCCTATGAGGTGTGACAACTCATGTCATTAAAGGCTCAACCACCTTATCCCTATGTAAAGTTAAGCTAGTATGAAGAGGACTTTAGTGGAGACCTAACTAAGAATGAACTCGTTAGATAAAGTACCCCTTTCACACTAACAAAAGGAGTTTGAATTGGAGTGATCCAAGATGAGTCTGATCAGGTACACTCAAATTTGGAAGATATCAAAGATATATTTCACAAATTCTATGTGCAACGTTTTAGAGAAGATCCTCATTGGCAAGATGCACAGTCAATATTGGAAGACATTCTCAAAGAATACATACCAAAAAGGGTGGAATCTGATTATAGTCAATTTTTAGACCATGATCTTTCTATGGAGAACTTGGAACATGTGGTGTTTTCAATGGCACAAAATAAAAGTCCTAGATTTGATGGAATCTCAATTGAATTCTACCAAATCATGTGGTAGCATATCAAAGAAGATTTTTATCTTGTATATTTAGAAGCTCTTAAACATGTCTCTTTAGGGCCTAAAATTAATAGTGGCTTAATCAAAATTCTTCCAAAAGGAAAAAAATTGGACTCAATCTTTGGATGGTGTCCTATTACCTTGCTTAACACATCTTATAAAATTATTGCCAAAGCTTTAGCCTCTAGGATTAAACCGGTGGCTAAAGGTAAAATTAGACCTGAACAAAATGGGTTCCTTGGAGGAAGATATATACTTGATAATTTAATGTTGGCCATGGGGAAACTTGTAAACGGGCACAACAATCAGAAGATAGATTTTGAAAAAGCATATGATAGAATGAGATGGAGCTTTATCATCAAAATCTTGCAGTGGTTGATGTTTGGTCCTAAAATATGGAATCATATTCAAATATTATTCAAATATGCTAATGTACAATTGGTTGTAAATAATTCCTTGACTGATCCTTTCCCCTTGCAATGCTTAATTAGGCAAGGATGTCCTCTATCTCCATTCCTCTATGTGCTTGTTGTTGATGCCTTGGGTTATGTACTGCAAAAGTCGAATGAAAGGAATTTGATTAAAGGGATATCTATACCAAACAATGTGACTATTCTCAGCTCACATTTTGTTGATGACAGTATGTTGTTCATGCAAAATTTTAAAACTGAAATTAACAATGTCTTGGGAATTCTTGAATTCTATCAAGTGTTATTTCGGGTTCAAAGATTGCACATCATAAAACTAAATTCCTTATGATTAAACCTTATGTTGTTCCATGTTGGATTCCTAAAGATTGGAAGCAAATTAATCATGAGCAGATTACTCAGTACTTGGGTATCCCATTTGGTTTGAGTGTCACACTATTTGATATGTGGAATTGGTTTATTACTAAGCTGAAAAATAATATTTTTACCTGGGGAAACAAATTTCTCTCACTTGCTGGTAGAATACAAGTGGTTAATCACATATTTTTGGCCTCTCATGTTTACTACTCGTCATGTTGGCCTCTCATTTGACAATTCTTATGGACTAATTGGGATGGAAAGGCTAGTTTTAGAACTATGTCTTGGAGTCATTGTATTTAGCCTAAAGACAAAGGTGGACTAGGCTTGATAGACCCCAAGACTCAAGGAACTTGCTTATCAGAAAAATGGATTATAAGGGTTGCTTCTCGAAATGAACAATGGAAAATCCTTGTTTGACAACGAATTATTCAGGCTACCATGAAAAATAAATGGCAAGGAGTTAATTGGTTGAACAAAATTTTACTTGCTCCTCACTTTCATGTTAAGGCTTCATTTCCCTTACAATCTATTCGGAAGGCTTGACAACAAGTCTACAAATTTCTTAACTGGAAGTGGGACTCCTTGCAGTATGGCTTTAACTTTGCAAATTCATTTATTTGGTGGAACAAGCTTGTCCAATATCACGCCCAACCACTTGTTATTGCCTTTCCTAAGCAATCTAATTATCTTTTTAAGAAGGGTATTCAACAATTTGCTGATATATGGGAGTTCAAATCCTTAGATTGGAAGAACTGGTAGAGTATTAGTAATAATGTTATGCTAAACAACAAATATCAAGGATTCTTGATTTTTGTTAAGGCATTGGTGCCCATGGAACTGCTCATGAAGTTTTGTATGCCTTTACAGTGCAATTTTTTCAAAGATTGGCAATGACTTGGTAAATATTGGTTTTATGTTTCCCCTTGAAGAAAATTTACCTTAGATTACTCCCAAAAATGACTTAATCCAAGGCTCAATATAAAATGGAACTGCATATTCAAGGAAAAGAAGTGGAGAAATCTAAGTGCTCAGATTTGGAAAACTAAAGCTAAAGTTAACGCCCAAATTTTGTCATGGAAAATCTTACACCACAAACTCCCTGTAGGAGACAAATTGAAAAGATTGAAACTCTAGCTAGCTAAATGTCCTTTTTGTCAGCATACTGAGAGCTAGAAGCATATATTTTGGGACTGTTTACATGCAAAAAGAAAGTGGAAAGTTGTTTTTGCTCATCTCCCTGCAATTTGTTTTTTGATGAATAGGCAACTATTTATATTATTAATAAAGATAAAGTTACATATTCACAAAAAAAGGGTGGGTGGTCAGAAACACACCCCTAGAGTCACATGGGCAGAGCCCAGAAAACCAAAAAGCAGAGTCACTTGGGTCTAGCCCAGAAATCCATAAACATTACAAACATATAAAATAAAAAGGCCATCAAATGGCCAGAGTAGTGCCAGGAGAGCCAAGAGGGTCTCTGTCATCCATGTGTTTCCCCCATACATCAGTGGGGTCTGGAACGACGTCAGGAGGAGGACCCCATCCATCATCTTTCTCTTTCTCTTTCTCTTTCTCTTTCTCTTTCTCTTTCTCATCCTCGCGTTGGGGTGAGATTGCAAGCACCAGACACGAAAAACATTTACCAGAGTCTGGCCAACTAGAGCCAATAGCAATAGTATCATCAGAGGGCAACTCGGAACTGCCATCGCTGCTCCTTGCAATTTTTGATCGTGTTGTATTGGAAGGAAGCTATTTTGGGTACTAGCCTTCAAAATAACTCAGTAGTTGATTCTATGAGACAAGTCATTTTACTTAATATATGGAAAAATAGATGTTTATTAATGCTTTCAAATCATGTTGTTCATTTATTTGTGTTCTCAGTTGAAGGATGGCAATACAAGAGTTGCTAAGCATAGGAACCATTTGGAGGCGATTAAATTTCAGTTTTTACAGCTGTATGATGGGGATATTTGCTACTCCAAACAACTTCAAATATTATTTAAATTCAGAATTTAAGGGTCCCTCTATGTAAGGTTGTTGTTATTTGATTTTTATTCACTATGGTTTCAAAGTTCTTTGGCTAGATGGTATCCGTTTTGTGTCAAACAATTTTGCTATTAAACTATTATATGTAATTTCTCCTTTCCTTTTTTTGAACAATTCTTTGTTGAACTGCTATTTTTTATTTATTGTAATTTAGATTGTTAAAAAAAAAACAAAACAAAACAAAAAAAACTAAAACTATTAGTTTAGATTGTTTAGTTTTAATTAGTTATATTTCCTTTGTAAATATATTTGAGGTAGAGTAACAAAGAAGTCTTCTTTTCTATTTATCTCATACATTACGGTCACCTCCAATAATATCAAAAGTTAAAGGCTAAATTCCATCGTATGGACTAGGTAAAGTATCCGGGCCGAGCTCCCACTAAAGTAAAAGCAAGCTTTACAAAAAGCAAAAATAGGGCAAAAGAAATATTAACTCCAAACCCTAAAATATCAATTCTACTATCTTTTGACGTAAACGCCGAAAAGATACCTTCGTAGGCTAAGAACTTTCTAGAAACCCTACAATTTTCTACAAAACTTGGGCCTTTGGGTTAGGTTTACAATCTCGCGGCCCTGACTGGTTTTTCATCTTTCGTCTGCCGTTTTGCCTAGTTGATATTCATTTTCTCTGCGTAAGTCTTTAGAGCAGCTGTGATCTAATTGTATTGGATCGGAAAAATGGCTGGAGAGACGGAGACTTTTGCTTTTCAGGCGGAGATCAATCAGCTGCTGAGTTTGATTATCAATACGTTTTACAGCAACAAGGAGATTTTTCTCAGAGAACTTATCAGCAATTCTTCTGATGTAAGTGTTAAAATAAACCTTTATCTCTTCTTTCGTTGAATTCAAAGAGAAAATATCTTGTAGGTTTTTAGTGCTTTTCAAGAAAGGGTTTGAATTTTTTTTCATGTGGTTTTAGTTAACTCTTTAATGGGGACATGCCTGCGAGTGTTTTGTAGAGTGAGGAAAAACCTTGGGATGTGTTGGTTCAATGGTAAGGCGGTGTACTGCTATTTAGGATGAGTGCGAAAATTTTAGTGGGTCTTGGAGTGTTTAGTTATGGCGTTTTGGGATAAATTCAGTTGGTCTTATAATGGTTCTTATTATAGAGTTTTTAAGCACATCTTCAAGGTGTTTACTGATTAATTTGGTTATATATATGTTTTGAAGAGCATGGGGCTGTTGGAGTGGTGCTTTATTCTTTATTTCGAGGGTTAGGGATAAGCTGATCACAGTAGTTTATTGCTTTCGTATGGTCTTAATAATTACCCTATATTGTTATAGGGTTGCAACTTGTAAAAATATTAAATTGTTTTCTAGTTTTTTTTTTTTTCAAGAACCAATACATGATTTAGAATGTTTGAAAGGTCTCAGAGGTAGCTTTCACTGGTGAGAGAAATTTCAGTGTGTCAAGTTTCAAGTGCGTTTTTATATATGTTTAGGATACTTAGTATGGTAGTTGAGTTAGTTTTTTTTACCCATGTCTTCGAATATCGTTCAGTTTTATGTTGATATTGTGAATGTGTATTAAGACGCTGTAAATTTTTGAAGGCCTTGGATAAGATTCGTTTCGAAGGACTGACGGATAAGAGCAAGCTTGATACTCAGCCGGAACTGTTTATTCATATTATTCCGGACAAGGCCAACAACTCGCTGACCATAGTCGATAGCGGGATTGGCATGACCAAATCTGGTAAGAGCCTTTTGATAAATCCCTGTTCATTGGCTGGATGTTCATTTGTACGTTGCAAATGTGATTGGTTCTCTTTCATATATGCACCTTTGAAGTCGCTGGGTCAATAGAATTGGAATTGATTTGCATTGTTATGATGGCAGACCTTGTCAACAATCTTGGTACTATTGCTCGATCTGGCACCAAGGAGTTCATGGAAGCGCTGGCTGCAGGTGCTGATGTGAGCATGATTGGACAGTTTGGTGTAGGAACAGTTTTACTCTGGCTTACTTGGTGGCAGAGAAAGTCTGTTACTTCCAAGCACAACGATGATGAACAGTATGTATTAAGTCCCAGGCGGGTGGATCTTTCACTGTTACTAGGGATGTCTCTGGTGAGAGTCTGGGCAGGGGCACAAAGATGACTTTGTACCTTAAGGAGGATCAGGTTGGTATTTTTCAATCTGTATTCTCGAATTTATGTTTTGATGAATTAACTCTGTTTGGCGCGGGCTTTAGAAGATTGGCATTTTGGTAGTGGATATCTTAACATTTTGTTATTATTGAATTGATTTTGGATTTGTTGTATGTGTTGGTTTTTTTTTTTCTCTCTTTATATTTTGAATTTTGCATTTGGGCTAGTAGCTTTTATCTGGCTACTTAGTTGGAAATGCTGGAATTGTCCAAGAAATATATTATATCAGAATCAGTAAATTGATGGTTCTGTTAATGTTGGTTTAAGTGCTTGTAACGAGTTTTTGGAGAATGCTTTATGTATTGGGCCTGTACTGTAGATTGCAGCCTCTCGGAGACAGGCATGCAAAATAATGTGCTAGATACTGTTCTTTTAATTAAATTGCCATTGGTTTTTATGTTTGTAGACTGTGTAGTATGGATCATATTGTCATTGTTTATTGGTAATTGTATCCTTGGACATTACAAGGTCTGGCAAGTCATTGTAAGTGTTGTCATGGGTTCTGGCCTGGAGTTGCAACATCAGAACTGTTTAAATGAAATTAGATTCTTGTGAACTGGGTATGTTATAATTCAGATATTGTGTTGGTATTGTTTGATTTCAGAAGCAATGAATGCCAGTAGGTGCTTGAAATTATTAATTTCTATGGTTAGTGTGACATTACAGTAGTGTGGCGAATTTGACTAGCTGTTTAAGTAGGTGGTTCCAGTAGTGCAGTATGTCTTTGCTAGTGGAGTAAGAGCTATAACATTGTATTGTCACAAATTTAACATTGTATTGTCACAAATTTAAGTCTTTCACTGTAGCTCTGTAGGTTTTGGTTAGTGTTGATATTACAGTAGTGTGGCAAATGCGGTCTTTAACTATAGCTGTCTAAGAAGGTGGTTCTAGTAGTGCAGTATGTTTTTGCTAGTGGAATAAGAGCTATAACATTGTGTTGTCTCAAATTTAAGTCTTTCACTGTAGCTGTGTAAGTACCTGGCCCTGTAAGTATTAGCTAGTGAAGTTATAGCAGCTTGGTGCCTATTTGCAGTTGAATGCTCTATGTGTTTGTGAGGTGGGATAATTGCTCGTCTGTCTCTTATTTTTGAGTATGGTGGCATGTTCAAAGCTTTATGCATTTCCATCATGCTGGGTTAGTAGTGTGTTGGAAGTGATCTATTATCTGTGTCTTGGCAGTCGGGTGTTTTGTTCATGAAACTTATTTTATTGTTCATGCTGAAAGCTCTTTTTGCTGACATCAAGCTGGTAAGATGTTAAGATATAATAAGCATTTACTACATTGAGCTGACCTCTATAGCATGTTAGAAGTTTTATGTATATTTGTGCTGGGAATTATTTGTATTTGTCTTCAAAACTGAGTTTCTTTGCATGTAGAAAGCTTATATGTATGATTACAAAGCTAAGTCTACTAGCTTGTTAAAAGATATGATTGTTTCCATCAATTTGAATTCCTTTGGAGGCTATTTTAAATTTATGTGCTGTTCTGTTCATAAAAATGAGTCTAGTAGCATCTGGAATTTCTATCAAGCTGAGTTTATTGGCATGTTCATATTCTCGTGTAATTACCTGCCTGGGAAATTATTTTTTGTTTTTCTATCCTGGTGATTTCAAAGACATGTTGAGAGCTGCTTGTATTTTTCTGCCGGGTATCAGCCTTATGTTTATGTAATTGGGTGGTGGGAATTTTGTGCTGTTGCCTCTGAAGTTTATTGAATTTGCTTGTATTGGATGTTTTTTGCAGCTTGAATATTTGGAGGAGAGGCGTTTGAAGGATCTGGTTAAGAAGCATTCTGAGTTCATCAGCTATCCCATATCTCTCTGGGTTGAGAAAACCACAGAGAAAGAGGTCTCTGATGATGAAGAGGAGGAAGAGAAGAAAGAACAGGAAGGAGAGGTTGAAGAAGTAGAGGAGGAGAAGGAAAAGAAAAAGAAGAAGGTGAAAGAGGTCTCTCATGAGTGGTCTCTGGTTAACAAACAGAAACCCATCTGGATGCGGAAGCCAGAAGACATAACCAAGGATGAGTATTCAGCTTTTTACAAGTCGCTCACCAATGACTGGGAAGAACACTTGGCTGTGAAGCATTTTTCTGTTGAAGGCCAGCTTGAATTCAAGGCTGTGCTGTTTGTACCAAAAAGAGCACCCTTTGATCTGTTCGACACCAGGAAAAAGCTCAACAATATCAAGCTGTATGTGAGAAGGGTGTTTATCATGGACAACTGTGAAGAGCTCATTCCAGAGTATCTAGGATTTGTGAAGGGGGTTGTAGACTCTGAGGATCTGCCCCTTAACATATCTCGTGAGACTCTGCAGCAGAACAAGATTTTGAAGGTCATCAGGAAGAACTTGGTTAAAAAATGCATGGAAATGTTCTCTGAAATTGCAGAGAACAAGGAGGACTACTCCAAATTCTACGAGGCCTTTGCAAAAAACATCAAGTTGGGTGTACATGAAGACAGTCAAAATCGTGCCAAATTGGCAGATCTGCTGAGATATCATTCCACAAAAAGTGGTGATGAAATGACTAGCCTGAAGGATTATGTCACCCGAATGAAGGATGGACAAAATGACATATTCTATATTACTGGCGAGAGTAAGAAGGCTGTGGAGAATTCCCCATTTTTGGAAAAGCTGAAGAAGAAGGGCTATGAAGTTCTGTACATGGTGGACGCTATTGATGAGTATGCTATTGGTCAATTGAAGGAGTATGATGGGAAGAAGTTGGTCAGTGCTACTAAAGAGGGGCTAAAGCTGGAGGAGTCTGAGGATGAGAAGAAGAAAAGGGAGGATCTGAAAGCTAAATTTGAGCCACTGTGTAAATCTGTGAAAGAGATTTTGGGTGATCGGGTTGAGAAGGTCATAGTTTCTGACAGGGTGGTGGACTCTCCTTGTTGTCTGGTTACTGGTGAATATGGGTGGACTGCTAACATGGAGCGTATCATGAAGGCCCAGGCACTTAGAGACAGCAGCATGGCTGGTTACATGTCTAGCAAGAAGACCATGGAGATCAACCCTGAGAATGCCATCATGGAGGAGCTTCGCAAGAGAAATGAAGCAGATAAAGGGGATAAGTCTGTTAAGGATTTGGTCATGTTGCTGTTTGAGACTGCTTTGCTGACCTCTGGGTTCAGTTTAGATGATCCCAACATGTTTGGCAGCAGGATTCACAGGATGCTCAAGCTGGGTCTTAGCATTGATGATGTTGAGGGGCCTGCACCAGCTGATGTTGATGATATGCCTCCTCTTGAGGACAATGATGCGGAGGGCTCCAGAATGGAGGAAGTCGACTAATTTAGTCTATTCAACTGACAATGAGTGCCCACAAGACTTTTATTTTTAATGAACCTAAATCTTCCTAGGGCTTTTGAAGGCTGATAAATTTGTCGCCTCTTAGAGTAGAAAGCAATTTAACTGTGTACCATTTTCTGTTTTTTGATAGCGTTTCAAATTTAGTATATTTTTCAACTACTGTGCTTTGTTGGGGCCTTTGGGGCGTCAAAAATATTTAAATTATATATCGAATCAGTTAGCCTCATTCAGCAAGCAAGTGCTTTTTTTGTTTAAAAATAAATTTAACTTTCGATCGGCTTAAAAGATCAAGTTTGATGTTTGTTTGCAACTACCACTTTGGGATGAGTTGATATCATAACGACAAATCAGACGGGGGATAAGTACCTTGATATCAGACGTCCCGGGTGAAGACGCACCAAACTCCTTGTTCATTGAAATTCGATGTAATGAAATTAAGTTTTGGATTTGTTTCTTCTTTGTTAAATTTATCTTGATTAAAAGGTCTGCCATGTTTACTGATTGATACAGGATTTAGTCATGTTTGTCATTGGTCATCAAGCTTGTTGAAAGTACGGCGAAGATTGTTTTCTGAATGATTAGTGTTTTCTGTATGATGAATAAGTTGAGCTTTGAATTTGAATTTGCTTAGTTTGACGAAATGTTGGACGAGTCTTTTGCCTTAGATGATGTTAGAAAGGGTAAATTAATACACCTTGGAAATTTATATTCTTTCGTTCATTATCTGTATTCTGAGAATGCAACTAAGGAAAAATGCCACCTGTCGAGGTAAAGTCAAGCTATACAGTGTTTTGTATTAGTTCAAAATTATATTTTATATTTACTATGATTGAATGAATGAATGAAGTTTTTTAATAACGTCCATGATGCCAAACAGCCTATGGGACCCACGGATCAGCAGTAGAAAGGAACACAACAACAACTCGAAACATAAACCATCGCCCAACAATTACTTGATCTCCTTTGATCTCTCCCTTTCATAATGAATGAATGAATGAAGATTGATATTATAGATGGCTTGTAATTATTCTGGGTTCTGGTTTACCCATCCTATAACATTTTAATGGGATTTATTATTGGGGTTTACAATTTTGCTTGGTAAAATTGACTTGCATGTTTGGTGTAAGGCTCCTCCGTTATCTGTAGTTGTTGCAGGTCCTTGGGCATCCCCTCTCAAACGCATCTCTGGATTATATTATGAAAATGACTGGATTACTCATACTTTTTTACCAATAATTTGATCAATGTACTTTGTAAGGTAAATATGATGTTAGATGATCCGAATCTTAATAGATTTTGAATTATAATATATAACAAGTACTGTACGGTTTTTCCTTTTTTGGTTACCAATGCTGTAATTTGGGTTTTACAATAAAATGAGTGGCCAGAAAAAGGTTTCTTAAGAAGTCTGGATAATGGACTATGCCTTAACAAATAGAGAGATAAATGACGAGAAATATTTAAACACGAGCAATAGAAACAAACCTGTACAAATTAAGATTTCAAGAACGTCCACCAGTTATAGATAGGTATAAATACACATATAGCTATGCAAACAGTTAGCTTCGCAGAAATAAAATTTAATTACCAGTTTTTGTGTCAGTTGATTGATTTGTATTTCTATTTGTTTCAATTGGTAGGGGATCTTTTATTATTTATCTTGTTATCATGTAAAAAGATTAAATTTGGAAAAAAATTATATGAAAACAATCTTTAAATTAGAAGTTGAAAAATAATATGTATTAGTTGATTTATAAATTATA
>VDFB02379711.1:89641338-89653262 GCA_007258455.2 Sequoia sempervirens
ACTTCCTCTCTTTTCTCTCTATCTATTTTTCTCCAAGTTAAGTGTGCAATGAGTACATTAAAGAGGTCTTAAATGTGAATTATCATATCCTTAATCAAACAACATGCTACCATGAGCATAACTCCCTAGAGACACATGCTATCATTGGATTGTTGGCATGAAATGATTGACGAGAAGTTAGTTTCTCTCTCTAACTTATAATTTAGATTTTAACTAAAATTTTAATAAGATAATTAATTATAAATTAGAATAATTCTAGTAGCTATTAATTATTTTTTGTAATTTCATAAGAAGACATAAATAATTAAATAATTCTATTTTTCATTTCAATATTATCAACTTTTTTTTCTTTGTTTTTAAAACAAAAAAACATACTTTTAAATTGTTAAGTCATTTTAAAAATAAAAACAGAGAAAGTTATTAGAATTAAATTATTAATAAAATGCGGTTCTATTTTTCATTTCAATCTTATCAACATTTTTTATGTTCTTTGTTTTTAAAATAAAAGCCTACTTTTTAAATTGTTAAATCATTTTAAAAATAAAAATAAAGAATGACAAGAAAAATACAAAGATTGAGATTAATTGCATTATCTTGCATCCTTCCCCTCAATTCTTAACCATTGATTTCAAAAAGCATGTTGTCCATTTGATATAGGTCTTTATTACACCAAAGTTCCATGACTTGCTTTTGAAAATCAATGGTTGAAAATTGTAGAGAAGGATGCAAGATTGTTGAAATGATCTCAATCGTCAAAGTTTTTAAAATATTAAAAAATATAATATATAATTGAAAAAAAACAATTGCATTTTTATCTAGTCTTAGCTTTAAATTAAGAAAAGATAGGATATATTTTTTTCTTTATAGTACTGTAATTATTGTCTTATAGATTTGAAAAAAAAGAAATTTTATTAGTGTGAATAGAAATAAATATAAGTTTTGTTAATCATAGTGTTTTAGTATTGTTAATTAGTTATTTGCATGACCTAACCTAACCCTAACTCACACCCTAACTCTAGTTCTATCCCTCTAACCCTAACGCTAACGCTAACCCTGACTCTAACCCTAACAATAAATTCTAAACCATTATCCTAATCCTAAACCTATCTCTAACCCTAACTATGGTCGTAACACTATCCATAACTATAAATCTAACTTTAATGACTAAATTTTAAATAAATAATATATTTAATAATTTTTTTTAATAAAGCAAACAAAATTTACAGGGTGTTGTACCCTTTATACAAAGAGCCCTCAAGGCAAAAAAAGAGCTAGTTCAAAATAGGACATGAACTAGAAAGAGAAGTAGAAAGGAGGGAGGCAATCCCTTACAAATAGGAGCCACAAGGGCTCGACAGAATAGGCCAAAATAGGTCACACACTAGACAACCCCAAAATCTGAGGGGATAGATCTGACTCCCAAAACCCGAGGCCATGGTTTGGGGAGTCCTTTTTTTTGCACAATAGACTAGGAAGTCTTAGAACCATCAATTGAGCGAGGCGAGATGAGCAATTTATCCACAACCACCACAGACAAAGAGTCTCCATGCAACGGATCCAACAACGTAGAAGAGGAGTCAGAAGCATTCGAAAGATCAACAGAAGTGTTCAATAAGGGACGGGTAGACTTAGTCGGCACAATAATAGCAGATTAGGGCAATGGTATAGTAGATCGGGGCAATAGTTCCACAAAAGGGATACCCAGAGGAGGATCCTAGGGATCCACAAGTACAACCACCAAGGAAGAGTCCTCCTCAAAGGGATATTCGAAGAGGGAGAGCTCACTGTGAGATGGTCCGAGAGAGCATCCTTCCACCAGGTAGCAGTGCCTTTGCAACGAGTAAGAGGGTAGCCAGAAGCCTGACCAACAAAGAAGCAACACCTGCACTAAAAAGGGGGCCTCTCATAGTTCAAAAGTTGCTTCCAAGGTCTGTCCTCCACTATCAAGACCACATAACCCATGGAGAGGTTTGGAGATGTCAAAATCGATTAAAATACGAGCCATCGTAGTATGCCCAAGATCTCGAGACGTCCACCTTTAATAAATGTTATATTACTAATTATTATGTATTAAATAAATTTTATAAATTTTATAAATATAATATATATTAAAAATAATTAAAATTTAGATATTACATGTTGGCAATGTTCCTTCTATTATTAATATAAAATTGTTATATATTAAAATGATTAGTTATTCCAAGTTGTTTATTTTTAATTTAATATATATAAATATATTTTAATATATAAATATTAAAAAATAAAATATATTATATTAAATTATTAGGTTTGGATCTAAGGACACAAGTTCATTCCCAACCTTTAATGAGGAATTATTGAAGTATCCAAATAAATTATGAATTAACATTGGGAATAAGATTTGAATAAAAATATTAGATAAACAATTTTGTAGCCATCATATCCAAAGCGGTTTCTTTATTAAGAATATTTCTATTTTTAAATCATTTTAAGGAATATCTAAATCCATAATTTTACTCATATCAGATTTAGAATTAGAATTTAATTAATAATCATAATAATTATAATAATTTGACTTAATTCCATTTATATTTATTTATGTTTCTAGCACAAAATTTGAAAAATAAAAATTGGCAATGTGAAATAGTTTAAGATTTAATTTAAATTCTTATTTTAATTGTGTAAAATCAAATCCTAGGAATATTATTTTATATGTGGATGTGCTTTAATTTAAGTTTTATTTTTTTTTTAAAAAGGGGGTAAAAACTTTATTGAAGATCAAAAAGAACCATTACAAAGGAAGCACAGGACCAAGATCCCAAGGAAAAACAAGAACAACAAACCAAATTAAAGCAAAAAGTGTCAAAGACTTACTCTTCAATGACATTATCTCCCACCATTCAAGGATCTGTTAGAATCCAAGGACGAGCCCTCAGAACCAACTCCACTCCCTCAATCTCTCCATCCCTCAACATGCCTGCCCATTTTTCCAAACAATCAACAGCCTTTATTCACTCCTCGGAATATGGACACAAAGAGGATTATTTCAGAACAAGAACTAACTCATAGAATTTGTTGTAATAAACTCTAGCCACTAAATTTTGATGATCGAATGGACTTCTTCGCTTTAATAATAGTAATGGATCAGAACATTCCAGAATCAGATTCACAAACAATCCTTCACCCTTTCTAAAAGTAATGTAGAGTTTCATCTGAAGAGCATTTCTACATTGAGCCAAATTCTTCCAATTTAGGGCGATGGTCTAAGTTCTCATATTAGGTAAGAGGGAAGATCACTCAACCCGAAGAATCTCTACCAATCCTGTACTTCGGCCTTATTTGGTTCCTGAAGATCCATCAAGATTAGATCTTCAAAACACCAAGAGTGGGGAAGCTGGTTGTTGGTCTTCCAGATTAATTTTGTTTTCTTCTTGGCCAGTCTTTAATTCTAAGCCCTGTTTCAATGATGACTCCTAATCCCAATCTTCCATCGAATCAGATTCCTTTTTCACTAAAGGAATTCTTAATTCACACCCAGCTTCCATCGCTTCCTAACTTATACATCTTCTACAAATGAGCAATTCACCCTTCTGTTCTCCATGAAATATCCTTCAATTACGTTCCAACCAAATCTGCCACAATAAGAAGATAGGCCCCACTAACCACACCTCCCGCAAAAAAGAGGTCTCAGAAGGGGGTCGACCCATCCCTTGCCAAAATTCAATCAAGGAGGATGCATGAACACAAGGAATTTTCCAAACACCCCACCAAAAATGCCAAAGCCGAAGGGCAAAATAGCAACGAAAAAATAGGTGAGTAGAGTCCTCCTCATTAGCCCCACACATAACACAAACAGAAGGACCCTGGAAACCTCTCTTCCGAATGTTATCCCAGGTCAAACACTTATTCCAGGCCAACATCCAAACAAAGCAATTACATTTTGGCCAAGAAAGCTTGTTCCAAACCTTCTTCCACCACTGAATTTTAGGCCCAACCAACCTGTGAGACAATAACACACTATAACCAGAGGCTATAGTATAGGTCCCCTTAGGATTGGGGGACCAGGCAAGCACATCATCACCTTGGAGAGAACTGCATCTTCGACTAGAGAGGATACTTTGCAGCATCGCACAATCCTCCTGCAACCCAACATCTGGCCACTCAACCGAGGACTTCCATTTGGCCACCTCCATCTGACCATAGGAGGAATAGGACTTAAAATCACTCACCTGCGACCAACTAGCCTCAAGAAATCTCTGGCAAAGATTCAACAAATTGGGAAATTGAGAGGCGATGGGAGGAAAACCATCCCAAGAATTAGACCAGAACTGTACCTCTGTCCCCTTCTTGCAGATCCAAAATAATCCTTCCTTAATCAGCATAGCCCCTTCTTTGAGGGTGCCCCATATTGTTGAGCCATTCCCCACAAGGGGGTACCTAGACATATCGGGCTAAGGGATCCCCAGAAGATACTTCTGAGAAAGAACCCTGGCCCAACTCTTATCCTACTCGTTACACCACCGCCAATACAGTTTTGCAGCTAGAGCCTCCCTAGTCAATGTCGACTACCTCAAACCTAGTCCACCATAATGTTTTGGACTACAAACAACCTCCCATCTAACAAGGCTCCATTTGGATGACTCCAAGCAACCAACCCATAAAAATTGTCTCGCCACAGAATCTAGGTCCTTAAGAAAGCCCATAGGGGCAACCTGGAGCATGCATCTATAAATGGGCAAAGTCTGCACCACTGACTTAATCAACAGGACACGACTAGCAAAGGATAACCATTGATGAGTCTAGTGATTGAATTTCGCTCAAAATTTATCCAAAATAATCTGCCAAGACTCTCTAGGCAGTCTACACACCGAGATAGGAATGCCAAGGAAAGTCAAAGGGAGAGTCCCGATTTGAAATCTCAAGGTTTGGGCAATCCTCTGCTGAATGGGGCCCGAAGTGTTGAAGAAGAAAATGGAAGACTTTCCCTCATTAATCTGTTGGCCAGAGGCAACCAAGTAAACATCCAACACTCTTCATAAATTAGAAGCCTCCCGCATTGTAGCCATCCCCATCAAAGTTGTATCATCCACAAATTGTAAGTGAGTTTGTGGAGGTAAGGTGCCACCCCACCTCCAACCCTGAATGAGACCAGACTCCACACTCCTTTTAATCCATCTCCTCAAACCTTCAGCCAAAAGAATAAACAAATAAGGGGAAAGAGGGTCTCCCTACCAAAGCCCCCTAGAAGCACCAAATAACTCAGAGTGACTCCCATTGATAAGCACAGGGAAAGAGACTGAAGTAACACAACTCAAAACCCATTGAATCCATTCCTCAACAAAACCAAAAGCACCAAGAACCCGCCAAAGGAAGGACCACTTGACTCTGTCATATGCCTTAGCCATGTCAAGTTTGATAAACATCGCTTTTTCTTTAGAGCTGGCCATAGAATGGATGACCTCAGTTGCAATAACAATCCCATCTAGAATTTTCCTACCAGCAACAAAACCACTTTTTTCCTCGGAGATCAGCTCCTCAAGCCCCTTTTTCAACCGGTCAGCAATAAGTTTAGAGATAATTTTATAAATTACATTGCATAAAGAAATGGGCCAAAATTGGCTTAACTTATCAGCTCCCTCACTCTTGGGAATAAGATCTAGAAAGGTAGCATTTAGAGCCCTTAGCATCTGCTTATTTTGTTGAGATTCTTGAACCACTGCCAGGAGATCAAGTTTGATAATATCCCAGAATTCTTGAAAAAAATCAATTGAGAAGCCGTTAGGACCAAACGGCTTCCCCTTCATATTGAAAACAATCCCTTCAAGCTCTTCAAGCAAGATGTCACTCATGAGTTGTTGATTCAAATCTCCAGACACGAGAGAGGGGATACAAGAAAGAATCTGCGCTTCCTTAGGAGACCCCCCTTGCGAGTCCTCCCTAAAAAGAGATTCAAAATATTGCACTGCCTCCCTTGAGATTTCTGGGAAAGAGGAAAGATAGTCTCCCCTATCATTCACTAGACTAGAGATAGAATTACCATGTCATATGGATTTCACCGAATTAAAGAAGAAAGCAGTATTTTTATCCACTTCCTGAAGCCACTCAATGCGAGCCTTCTGTTTCCAATACATTTCCTCTTGCAACTCTCATTCTTCAAGATTCTTCATAGCCTGAGCCTCATCCTGAAGCAACTTAGTCATCACCCCATCCTCCCTTAACCTCCTTGTGATACCATTCAAATCAGCCTGAGCCATCGCCTTTGCATGGAAGACACTCCCAAAGTACTGATGATTCCACCGTTTGAGCTCATATTTAACATACTGAAGTAACTTAGCAAAGGAATACATTGCCATGCCATAAGCAAGTCTACCTTTCTTCCATCAATTAGTCACAAAGGCCTTCAAAGAAGGGTCCCGCAACCACATGAGTTGGAACCTAAAAGAGGGCATACGAGGCACACAAGTTGACTTAGTAGAAAGCTTAATAGGCCAGTGGTTTGATCCTCTCCAATCCAATATCTCAGAGCAAGATGACCACATCCCTCCAACCCAGTAACAGGAAACCATAAATCAATCTAATCTTTCGGCAATGCAGAACTCACCAACCCGATGATTGTTCCAGGTGAATTGACCATTGTTGGGTTCGATATCCACAAGATTCAAGGTATTGATATTGTCATGAAGAAGTAGCGCAAAGGGCTCCAACCTTCCAATACCCCCTCGCTTCTCATCCAACTCACAAATAGCATTGAAATCTCCAGCCAAAATCCATGGATGAAAAGGCGTCATGCTACGGATAAGCCTGATATGGGACCATAGACCTTGTTTACCCCAAAAATCCATAGGAGCATATATATTAGAAAAGAGAATTACTTCCCCTGTCTCAAAACTCGTAGCAATCATAGACATAGAGGATTTAGAAGAAATCCACCAAAGAGGTTAGATTCTCCACGGATTCCATAAACATGCTAGACCCCTAGAAGCTCCATGAGCTCCAATGCACTGGCACTCCCCATTCCTCCACAACCTAGGTGCCAAGCCTTGCATATTCTCAATAGATAACTTAGTCTCTTGCAAAAAGAAGACATCAGGACCTTGACTTCTAACTAAATCATGAACTGCTTTTTTTCTAGGGCCGTTGTTCAAGCCCCGTACATTCCATGACAGAACAATCATTTCATGGGGCTTGAGAAAAGAGAATCTAGAGTCCTTACTGCCCCTGAATCCACCAAATTCTCACCTGCTAGTTTAATCTATTCCACATCCTTTTTCCTGCTAGGTTTAGCAAATTTCTCTGCCCCGCCCTTCTTAATATCCTTCTGCATGATGCCCAATTTGGGGGGAGGCTTGGTCTTCTTAGTCGGGTCTGAACCAGTGTTCCACCCAAGAAGAGGAGAATCCCCACCTATTGTTGTACCAACGGCCAAGGGTTCCTGCACCTCAGAAACCCCCAACTGCTAATCAACTTCCATGTGAAAACAATAATCCCTTTGTGGATCCATAGAAGAATCAAGAACAAGATCCTCCTAAGCTAAGCCCTCAAGCCCTTGATCCAGGTTGATCAATCCCAGGTTCACCTCCTGTTGGTTGAGCTCATCCAAAACCTCAAATCTGTTAAAGGTACCTTCATCTTACCTTTCTTTAAAAGGCCTCTTTTGACCCCTGTTCTGATTTCAAGCCTTGACCAGAGCAAAACCATCAGAAGCAGTTACCTCCTCAGGAGAAATGCCCTTCCCCTTATCTATTTCAGGAAGATTGCTCGCAGGTTGTGAAGGTTGGGACTCCATAGGCTTATACCTTGGACATCTTCACTGTAAATGGCCATATTCTTGACAGAGCTGACAACAAAAAGGAAGAGTTTCATAGTCCAAATGCTGCACCCAAGAATAAGAGCCTGCACACATATCTATTGCATCAAGAAAAGGCCTACTTAGATCAATCTCAACACAAATGCATGCAAAAGTCATTACCTTTTTACCCAAAGTCTGCGATGAAGTCCCAACTGGTTTTCCAGGCACCAAGGCCAAAAGGTGCAACACATCCTCTTGACAGCATTTCACCGGGAACCTCGGTAAATGAACCCACACCGAGACACAATTTGGAAGCTCTTCTGCGGGGTTAAAGCCTGCATGCCATGGCTTGATAAACAACCCTACCTTATTATGAAAATAAGGGCCCCCCTCAAATACCCTATTGCGATCAGCAATGCAATTAAAAGTAACCATGAAATAATTGTTTGCCAGCAACATTATCTCCATTTCCCCCTCTAGCTCCCATGTCCTCTGGGCCCAAACCTCCAAAAATTGCAAAGAAACCCTCATCCCCAAAAACTTACAATATAAGGAGTGATTTGAATAATACTCAACATCTTCAGCAATCATTTCAGACGGAAAAACTAGTTTTGGCCTCTCCTTGCACCTCTCGAGACAACCGTTAATCTTTGTGATCCGCGAGCCATTAGATAACCCCAAATCAACAATTCCAGTATTTTGAGCAAACATATTATTATCGAAGCTCTTCATCCCTTGACTTGAAAACTTCGAGCCTATCACTGCCCGAAAGTCCAAGTGAGGGCTCCTCACTGACATCTCACCCTTTGAGCAGGCCATCATGCCCAGGAAAAAAAATGAACCCCAAAAATGGGTGGGGAAATCCTCCCCACACCCTTCCTCTTAGCACATCCCAACACCAAAACCCATACCTTCAATCCTCCCCACCCACGCAACAGAGAGAAGCAACAAAGACAGTGGGCATGCAAATCCCCCAAGATATAAAAAGCCAACCATAGGTTTCGAAAACCCCATCCCAACACCCACCACTAACCATTGAAAAAACCCATAGGAAACACCAACGAAGAAGACTTCCCATGCAAGACAAAACAGAGGATTCCGCAAAAGAAAAAGGCATGAACCCTCGCCTGAACTAGATATTCGCACCACGGAGACTCAGCCAAGAAAAATACACAGCGAATAGCCAACTCCGATCCTTACCCCTGCAGACACCAAACCTCCCCCCTTCACATGCAACAGAAAGATCAGACAGAGCTAGGGCATGGATGCCCTAGCTCGAGTTGTAGAACGCTCGACCTGTATTCATCTGTCAATCAAATTCTCGAAATCTCTTCTTAAGTTTTATTTTATTATTTATCCTAGGAAGATTATTTTATATGTGGATGTGCTTTAATTTAAGTTTTATTTTATTATTTTAATAGTGTGAATCCAAATCTCTATAAAATAGCTAATTGATTTTTGTGCGATTTTCTTTAATACAAAAATAACAATTGCATACATAAAAATTAATCTTAAAAAAATTAAAAATAAGTAACATTTTTTTTTTGATACGCAAGGTAGGGATTTATATTAATTATTATAAGATTTACATTCATCTACATAGCAAGAGATAACAGTCTTCCATGAAATCTAAGCCTATCGGCTAAACCTTCCAACCCAGGAGCAAGCTACGACCAGTTCCAAATTTGCAGTACCGCTGCATGGCTTCAAAAAACCATCTACTATTATGATTTTAAACACAGAAAATTAAAAATAGAGGCCGAACCTCACACAGCCAGTACTAAATTTGTAGTTCCATTGCGTAACTTCTAAAAACCAACTAGTATTATGATTAACCACAAAAAATTAAAACATAGAGGCTAAGCCTCACAGAAAGCCATTTAATTCTACAAACAGGGTGAAGTCTTCCACCCATTCCATCCCCTCCTCCGTCACGAGCCTCAACTTCCTTTTCAGGAATTCGACTACCATGGCTGATATCATTCTGTGCCTCATAAGCTCTGGCCCCTTGAGGTCTAAAATGAAGGGATAGACTTTAACTACTTCGTCCGTCTCCCAAAGAAGATCCAGGTCTACGAGGCGTGGGATTCCTTTGGCCTTGAAAGCCGCTTTCAGTGTCTTCTCTAACCCCCTAGCAAGTCGCCTCAAAAAAGACACTCCAACATTTCCTTTGCCTCCATTTTCGAGACTTCCAGGTCCAGAATTACAGCTAAGAACCGAGAAGAGATGTGTGTGTTGTCTCTCACAAATTCCTTTCTTTCCAGATGACCTTTGCCTAATATCATTTTGACTGCTAACATGGTCAAGGGATCATCCTCGAGCAGGATTCTCTTTAGCCTTTGATCAGTAATCTCCCGAAACACTATTTTTCTCTCCGTTGCCACCAAGGAGACTAGAGTATCAACACCAAAACTTTCCAGCCCCTCTGCTGATATGGGTATAATGAATTTCGATCTGCTCATCCTTGCCATTTGCAGCCCTTTAGTTGATAGTTCCTTGCATAGAGACAAAAAAAACCAGATTTTGAAAACCATACTACAAGAATGTCTTCATCCGTTCACTTTTAAAAGGCCCATATGCTGTAAGGCCGAGCCTCCATGCACGAAACTGAAATAATGGTGAAGCAAGGCACTCCATCCTTGCAATGAAATCCTACGGCCTTCATCCTTCATTCAACTAGCTCCTCGTAGAATTCTACCACTCGACCCATATGCTTAAGCTTTCATGATGGCCGTACCCTATGTGTCGAGCCGATTATGCTTGGATTCTTGTGTCATTATCTTCTCCTGACGTTGCCGAGGTCTCCCCTAATTTTGTGGACTGCTAAACTTTGGTTATTTTCCTTCCTCATCCCTTCGTCGTTTTGGAGAGGGCTTGGAGTGATGTGGCCTTGCCAATTTGTTAAACCACCTTCATAATCTCATCCACTATCCCTATTTCCTTCTTCAGAAAGTTGAAGATAATTCTCTTTATTCTTCTACTTTTCATGATCCTCAGGATGCATGATAGAGCCATATGAGGCCGGAGGGAAAAAATAAGTAACATTTCATTTCATTTTGGTAGATTTAATGAAAATGATTTTGAGAAGTGAAAAAATAAAAGGTGATTCTAAAAAATATTTGGGGCTTAATTTACCTTGCTTTTCTTACAAATTCTCAGTAACACCCCAAACTTCTTAACTAATTATGTTCAAGAGAAATAATTTTTACAATTTTTAAAGTTAAATATTTAACATGTTTACTTTAAAAAAATAAAATTATATTTGAAGAACATAAAATTTTAGTTTTTAATTGGTTCAAAACCAACTTATTAATAACTGATTAATATAATAAATCAATAAATTACAAATTGACTTGTTTAATTTAAGTCACCATAGGAAGGTTTGGTCCTACATTCAAGAGATCGCCTGGTCCTACCTTATCTGGAAGATGTCAAGTAAGATGATCAAGAAGGCTAGTCTTAAAATCCAAGAGAGGGTTAGAGGTTTCATTTTATTTTCACTTTTAAGTTTGATGTTGTAATTTTTAATATAAAATTTAGAATTTTACTTTTAACAATTTTAATATAATTTATTTTATTTTAATATTTTATTTGAAATATAGTTTTAGTTTCTAAATTTTAGTTTATTTAATAATTTTTTATAATATATTTTTATTTATTAATATTGAGTTTATTTTAATATTATTTGTAATATATTAATTATATTTTTTAGGTACATATTTTATTAATATTTCAATTCTAATAAATTAAAAAAATAGTTTTTTTTTGAATTTAATCATTTATTAACTTAATAAGTCTTTTATATGTTATTGATTTTTTAGAATTATTATGTTTTTTTTATAGAAAGGGGTAAAAACTTTATTGAACCTCAAAATAGAGCATTACATAAAAGCAAAGGGCTAAAGCCTGAAGAAACCCAAAAGAGCAAGCCAGGCAGAGAAAAAGACAAAATCAACCAGCATTAGCACCAACTCCGTCCTCAGCAAGGGACCTCTCCAAATCCAGACAGAGCTCATGGGGGACTTGTGCCCATTCTTCAATCTTCCAGCCATCCAAATGCTCAGAAGCCCACTTGGCCAGACATCCAATTTTCCTATTCCACTCCCTTGGAATATGGACAAAAGACACCAACTCCATCAAGAAACCTATCTACAAA